>JBBPLV010000175.1:0-29599 GCA_038089975.1 Boletellus ananiceps | reverse complement strand
GTTTTCTATTTCGGCTATCTTAGCCGCCAACTCTTCTGCATTACTGTATGTAACCTCCCTGTTACGGAAGGTCATTGTGCGCACGGCACACCTTGGTTTCATGTGGTCCTTGCAAGGCCACGGTTTGCCGCATTTGAAGCATTTGCCTTCGGTGCAGGCTTTGCCGATGTCCATTGGGACGCCTTGTCTACCAAACGTACCAGCTTGGTTTGGATGGACCAGAGGAGAGGAAGCAGGGGGTGCGGGAGGTGTGGAAGAGGAAGATGAAGCCTGAGGCTTCGAGGTATATTGTGGCCAACATTGGTACGAAGGCCTCTCATCGCGGGGAGGTGTAATTTTGTCGCCTTTCATATAGGCATAGTATTCTTGAAGTGTGTAATCGGCGTCGATAAACGCCTGTTGCCACACTTCAAAATCTTCAGATCGGACCACCTCTTTGTCCGTCTTGAGGACATGCCTGACTATGTCTTGTCGGAGTCCTATCTTGGCAATTTGAATGAGCGTTCGCCCATTCACAACTTGATCATAGCCAGCCTCAATGACCAGCTGTGACATCCTTACGAAGAAGGACTCTACTGACTCAGTAGATCCTTGCTTCATGGCCAACAGTTTCTTTTCTGCTTCCCTGCGTAGGCCGACTGGCAGGAAAGTATCGCGGAGCATTTGCTCAAGGTCCACGAAGTTTTGATATTGTAGTACATCTTCATACTTGGTGATGTACAGGTTGGCAAATTGGCCGGTGGGATTTTCTCTGACCATAAAAGACAGCACGATGTTAATTTTTGTTTCATCCGATGGACGATGCAGGAAGCCATTAAAGTAATGCTTCATAGAGCGCCACCAATGGACGAATTTGCCTTTATCCCCATTATAATCCTGGGGTTTTCGTGCGTTTGATTTACCCATGTCTTGCCCCAGGTGATGGGCTTGGGATTCTTGCCGCATAAATGCAGGCAAGGGAACTTGTGCCGCCGGAGTGGTCGGCATCAATGGGGAGGAAGGGCGGATTGGAGAAGGGCCTGTCCACGTGATTCGGGCAGTAGGGGTGTGCTGTTGGCGCGAGGGAAGTGGTGCCATCAGTGGCATGCGGACGGTTGGACGGTGGATTGGGGGAGATGGAGTTGTCATGGAGATGTCATAGGGGAACGTGGTGGGCGCATTGTCTGTGTAGGGTATGTATCCCACACTACACAGACTGAATGTGGATAGATGAGGTGACCGGGGATCAAAATCGCTGCACAGTCACAGGAAAAGGAAACGTGCCCCGAAGGTTTTGAAGGGCAGAGGTTGAGATGAAGGAGACCAGATATGCCTGGCTACAGCAACTTGATACCCCAAGCTAGGGTCATGACGATCGCTGTGATCATGAGAACAGCAAGGGTTATTGGCACCCTTTACGTAGCGGCCTCTAGCGCTCCGCTAATATGCCCCCTAGTGCTCTTTGGGGAGAACAACTTTATCCATATTTAGATGGTGGACGACCATATAAGAAAGCATGGACCCGGTGCTTGTCCGGCGTACGTCAAGTGTACAGGCTATAGATCTCCTTAACCCTGGAGTCTGGGTATGAGGGGTGATGAGGGGGTAGGTTAACGAACAGCGAGCTCGTGTGTCACGTTGAGCTTGAAGACAGCAAAAGTAAGAGAGGGATGCTAGGCGCGGGATGCGAGTAGCGAGAAGGATAGGTTCAGAATAATGTTAGAACTCAACCCAGGCAAGACTCAAAGTGAGCTTGTGATCTGAGCAGGGAAATAATATTCTGAACCTAGGGAATACATGAGGCCTGAGGCCATACTTATATACTACTGAGAGCCCTGTGATGTCATGATGACATCATAACTACGTCATAGTCCAGACTAGCCTAGAACTAATGTTACATGTGAAGAAGTGAAATGTGAAGGTAAAGAGAAAGTCTAGAAGGTTCTTACAGTGTGCACACCCAAACAGGTATATAAACCCCAGTAGTCTAGCCTTGTATCCTAAGCTAGACCTATCTGGCATCACCTAGCAATCTACCAAGCTCTCTTTCATGCTTCTTGGTTCCTTTATCCACCAGCTAGATGTCTCCCAGGCTTAAAGTTCCTTTGTTGCTGTAGGAAGTCCTTCAGCACCCTTGTCTCCCTTGTCTCTGAAGGAAGTCCCTCCAGATAATGTTTCCCTTGACCTGAAGGTACCAGCTCTTTGTCTCCTCTTCTGAAGGTATCAACTCTTCACTCCCTTATCCACATCCTTTGTCAGCTAGGTCTGTGCTCATCCCTACCAGGGCCAAGCATAACACTGTCCAATGTGCAACAAGGAGATATCATCCCCTGGTGCAATTTTCTTCTAAATTATTTTGTTCTTGATGGATAATATATCTATTCCAGTTTTGAGATAACCCTACAACATTCTGAAAGGCTACATAGTGCAGTTGTGGAGATAGCTACCTTGTTATAGGGCTAGTAGAAGAATACTTTGTGGAGAAGATTGCTCTTTTCTGTGTTGTCCAAGACTTCTATAGCTGATCTGTTTGCATCTGTGGTTTTGAGTGTTGGGATCCATATTTTTCCTCCATCAGATGGTGGGGTTGTGACAAAACAATTAGCCATCTAGATGTCTTGTTTATAATTTCATCTAGCCATCTCACTCAGTGGCTTTTTCTGGTGGACTTGATGAGGTTGGTGTAGGTGTTTCATTCTTTGTGATTAGGGTTTCATGAGTTCTGTAAAAGACATGGGCTGGCACTTGAACACCATCATCATAACAAATGCAAAATGGCAGTTCATTTGATTACAATGCTTAACACAACACAACATGATGCTATACAACAAAGTACAGCTGAATTCCAAGAGGAACACAATGATATGTAACTATCAAGGCTATCCATATGCCAAGTAGCATGGCCCTGGTATCAGACTGACAAAGTGAGCCAATCATCATCTCCAATGTCTTCATTGCTATGGTCAATCTAAGGGTTTGTAGTAAGCATGAGAACTGAAAGTCAGTAGAGGCAATAAGGAGGAAACATAATTACTTACCTAATACACAGTTATTCCACCAATCATGGCACACCAGGTTTTTTTGATCATCTTTCCCATGGGGTTAACTGAAAGCACAGGAATCTCTCCAGGCACATACATGCCACCATTGCCATCACCATTCATTTTAAGGAAGATGAAAATCCAATCTTGCCCATTGGTCAGTGCCCCATGAATGATGCTCTTCCTGAAGAATTTTAGAAATGGAATGAGGCCAATGGACATGCAACCAACCGAAGTGTTTTCGCACATGCATACATTTCACAAACGGCTTGGGGAACATAGTCCTTGAGAGGCAATCCTTTGCCTTGGCTTCCGAAACAAAAAGTGTGTGATGATGCCTTTTGAGATTATCGAGAATCGGGTAGTCCAAGAAAGCCTCTGCAGCGAAGTAAGCCAGGCAGGTGTAAAATAGTCAATGAAAGGGCCTACTAGCATCCTTCTCGTCGGTCTTGATGGCGGTGTAGTTTATGAAACCTCTTGCGGCAGTAAGATTGAAAGTTACCATGGCGGTAGCTCAAACATTTTGCTGGAGGCTGAGCACTAACTTCTTGCCCGGTGCTGACATTGCAGCAGCCTCATTCTGATAAATCCAACATAAGATATCTGTACATTATCTTAGCAACACTGACCGCTTTCGGGATGAGATCTTGAAGGACATTTAGGTGGCGGTACAACCCGTCGGACAACCAGTGCTCTGCGGCTTCGAGTTCGTCAGTTGCAGCAGCCCGCGTTGCGTAGTCCGATTTCAGCTGGAGCAAACCATGGCTTTTGATTTTCAGTTCAGATAGGTGTTCGAAATTTACGGTAGAGAAAGAGAGAGCCTGAAAGAAATGGTGAGGAAGGCTAGGATTGTGAGCAGGGGCTGTGAGACATACCTGTGGCCCCTCGAGCTTCGACTGCATTATCGAGCAACTTGTCCAAAGCTTCTTCAAACTCGGAACCAAACATAGCCAGGCCGCCTTGCAACTGGGAGTCGTCGACGTCGAACTCGGTCTCAACGTGCTACGAGTAGGCCGCAGATAGATTTGCGTAATTAAGTTGTGTGCTAAAATACAGGCCCCACCTCGTTTGTAGGACTGAGGAACGGGTTTCCACATCCATATTTAGTCATGCGGACCTAGATCCATAGTGTGGAATGCCTCTTCGTCAAGATAATAATTTCCAAATCGCAGAATGGAATTCGTGCTCGGAATGACTTCCCTTGTTCAGTCATTAAGGTATGCCAACATTGATTTCCGCCAACCTTCCTCTTTTTTATGCACCTTGGCGAATCCCTGTCTCCCTTTCCCGACTTTCCCCTTCTTCCTTCGCATCTCCTCTGCAGACCTGATATGAGCAGCCAGGGCGGCTGCACTATGAGTAACGCGTTTTTTGGACTTCTTGTAAGGACCCTCCGTCCTCGCTTTTAGACCAATACCCAAGCGATCTGCCTTCAATATGGTCGGCAAGGGCGTCAGTAACGGCCTCGGCGTGTGAGATGCACTTCCAGCAGCCCATGCTTGCCCCGACTGCGGGCCGACGTCAAATTCCTCGGGCACATCCTCAGACACCTCCGAATCCGCAAGTGTGAGATCGATCACCTCTCGCGTCGTCTGAATGCTGGACAGGACTTTCCCCAGCTCGACAGACGGAGACACGAACTCATCGACATCCCTCGCAAGGGTGGCCGACCGTACGATGTGTGCACCCAATCCCTCGCCTTCGCTCCACCCGCTCCGCTGCAACATTCCAAATCCTCTGTTCGATGGGCCGATATGCAGCCAGACGGGAGGTTCAAAGCGTCCCTCTGAAGGTAGCGGCGGGGGGTCACGGGCGAGCAAGTCCGACAAGGACAGGGCCGGCGGGCCCGACTGGGCGGATGGCTCCGAGCGTAGCACCTTGCTGATGAACCAATCGTTCTTCGTCGTTCTTTGCTGGAGGGACCGAGCATCTCGACGTCTCGGACTAGGTGGGCTCGAAGGTCTCGGCGGAGGAGGGGACTCTCGCGGGACGGATGCTGCAGTTAGAGAGCGGTACCATTCAGCAGTCGACAAAGAAGACGAAGGGAAATCTGGCTTTTCCAAGGCAGGTGTGGGAGGGGTTACATGCGACGGGACACCCCATTCGTCGTAGGAGATGGTTGCCGGAACAAAAGAGGGTGCTGCATGGATGCGACGCTGTGCAGAAAACGAGGGTTCGGTTTGCCATGGATCAGAGTGATTGTTGTGTTGCTGGCCAGTCTCGTGCCCAAGCTTTTCGCGGTCTACAGGATCGTGGTCGGAACGGATGATGTGCGCAACCGTGGCCATCAGCACTTGACGAGGAACAGCGTGAACCTTGGCGAGGATGAGCGATTAGTCATACTCATCACCCTTTGGGTGTATCATATCCTTCGATCTTAACTGGCAAGATGGCCGAGCGGTCCAAGGCGTGTGACTCAAGCTTCCGAAAGCTTGCCTGCTGGTGTGGGTTTCTCATCTCCGTATGGAGGCGGGAGTTCGAATCTCCCTCTTGTCAATTTTTTTCACTTGTCAAAAGTCTCTACTGATTGGACATTTGACCTAATGATCCGGAATCAGTTCAGTACCATTAATTTTCCACACAAATCGTTGAATTGCAGATGACCCAAAGTGTTCAATGTTCAAATCCATTCGGCAGACTCTGATGTACTTGCATGGTATGGGAGTAATGACAGATTCATTCAGTGTGAAATTCGTATCCGGTTTATGGCATGCCACCGCACCATGTGATCTTATCTGGTACAATCGCCGATTCTAGTGATCAGTCATGTCTCCTGAGTGGAAGGGGGTTGGAACGCGACCCAGAGGACACGAATGGCCAAGAGACAGATGCGGGAGGTGAGCTTGCAGTCCGGGTTTGCAGGGGTCAGGGTCGTCGAACGAGGAGACTCTTCGGTGCCAGCGGAAAGCGTGGCGGCGGAGGCATTTTCGTGAGCTTTCCCATGAGGCCTTTGAGCATGATGTGGAGAAGATGACTCGGAGAACGAATAGCAGACGAATCACATGGTACCGACGATTGGCATGCAAAGCAGTCCTATTGGTTGTTACACAGCAATATCACTTGCCTCCGAAGAACGCATACAAGTGAAGAGGAAACCCTCGTCAGCCTTAGAACAAGACAAGTAGAGCACAGGAGATCCCGATGTACAAGCACAAGCCCAAGTAGCACGCAGACTCGGAGGGGAATTCTCGACCAGTAAAACCAAATTCCGGTAAGTAGCGTCTTTGCCGTCGTTGACTCGTTGATGGTATTAATATTTGATTTCATACTCCGATTGATCGGTCACACGCACCACACTGGAGACCGTATCAGTATACACTTGTGATATGTTGAGCCTGTTAATGTCATAGTAGCACTGTGACAGACAGATAACATCTACGGCGTTGCTCCTTCCATCGTTTGACCTGTGGGGCGAAGTGGCGTTCCCTGGGTCAGTGCATTCGCGACGGCCGCTGGGGTAGTGATTTGTGTGATAACCAGCTTTCGATGATCTTGCTCATTTTTTCTTTGGATCACATCGCCCAAGTTTGCAGGATCCGGGATACAGTGTAAACATGGGGTCGATTATACCTTAACAGATGGGTGTATTTTTATACATGATTCTTATTTTTCTGGAGCACAATGTCACAGACTTGGGTTGCGCTCTGGCTACGGATCAGCTGCATAGTTCACTCCTGTTTCGCTTTCTGATGGCCCTCGTCTCATGCAGACTTGGGTCGACCAACTTGAAGGATACGTGATGGCCTTTCATAAATGTCGATCTAGTAGGGTAGTAGCGGCCGTCAATTTGGGACCGATTTCGAAGCCGAATCATGGCATGATTCGCTATGCCTTTCCAAATCGATGGTTGATGGATTTCGGCAACGCGCGGCACTTATATCTGAGTTTGAAACAATGACAATGAACTCCATCAGTGAAACAGTCAGTGGTAGCCGACGGTCAGGACCAGTCAGGACCACCGGTCAGTCTGCTGATGGCCCGCCCAGTCTGCGCTCAAGCTTCAGGCTTTCAAGCCCCGTGGCTACGTGCAGCTTTGTATTGTAAATACCATCGCACTACTCTTTCGATGGCCCTAAGGTCTCTACCAATTGACCGTTGTCGGCTTTGCGGGTGGAGATATAACTCAATTGGTTGTCTATCCCTGCGTATTCGAACTGCAACCGTTGTCACGGCGTCGTCAATAGCCGAGAGCTGATCTAATCCGATCTTAAATCGCCCCCCGAGGTCTTCGGCTTGCTTCCGCCAAGTAACGATATCCTTTGAAATCGGTTCCCAAATCGGCCCCAATTTCAAGGCTCTGTTTCTAACCTCTGGACTATCATATTAGTGTGTCAGGCCTCCAGGATCATTGTTGCATGGTGCTACACTACGTTTTGCAAAGGCTGTGGCATGCCGAGCAATGGCTCCAACGGGTGATCCGGCTGCGCAGTGACTCGGAGCAGCGCCGATGGGATTACGTGTGTTTTTGTGACTAATCTCGATGACGAGCAACGGCAACTAATGGCCCGAATAAAGTACTATATAAGTATTTGTCGACTCGGTCGTGGCTTCGAGTGTTCGTCCACCATGTCTGACAGCTCCCACAAGGAGGCCATACCAGACTCCGGCGACCAGAAACCCGCCGCTGAAGCCTTCCCTGCCATAGGCTTCACTCAGCTCTTTCGGTAATGGATCTCTTATCCTTTCTTGCTACGCCCTCATCCCAAGATTAGGTATTCCACACCCTTCGAGCTCTCTCTCAATGCAGTTGGCATCGTCGCTTCTGCCGCTGCTGGCGCCGCTCAGGTATTCCTGCCCGCCCGTCCATCTGTTCACCGTCTCACTCCTTCCGAACAAGCCGCTCATGAGTGTTCTCTTTGGAAATCTCACGCAAACTTTTGTTACCTTTGGTATCACAGAGAACGCTTATTACCAGGATGTTAACAATGCCACGGCTCTCCAGCAATTGGACAGCGCCGCTGCAAACTTCCGCCACACTGCCAGCAGGGATGCATTGTATCTCGTTCTCCTTGGTGCGGTGCCATCTCCTTTCCTATGTTTGCCTTCTCACTTTCCCTCTCAGGAATCGGCATGTTTGTCTGCACATACGTTTACATGGTCATCTGGGTATATACTGGAGAAGTAAACGCCAGACGTGTTCGTGAGAAGTATCTCCAGTCCGTCCTCCGTCAAGACATTGCCTACTTCGATACCATCGGAGCTGGTGAAGTCACGACCCGTATACAGACCGACACCCGTATGATTCTCTCTGCCTTCTCCCTTCTCTCTTACACCGTCCTTCACAGATTTGGTACAGCAGGGTATATCCGAAAAAGTCGCTCTTGTTATGAACTATCTGGCCGCTTTCGTCACCGGTTTCATCATCGCTTACGTTCGTAGTTGGAGACTCGCCCTTGCAATGTCTTCCATATTCCCTTGCATGATCATCACTGGCGGTGTCATGAACGCATTTGTCTCAAAGTACATGCAGTCTGTATCTTTCCCTTCTCTTCTTTCTCCTCCTCATATTCCCTATAGACTCTCTCTCAAAGAAGTTGCGAGTGGGGGTACACTTGCAGAGGAAGTCATTTCTACCGTACGTACCGCTCACGCCTTCGGCACCCAAACCGTCTTGGGTAGGCTCTACGACGTGCACGTACAACGTGCCGGTGTTATCAACGTCAAATCAGCCATATTCCAGGGTGGTGGTTTGGGTGTTTTTTTCTTCGTTATATACGCCGCCTATGGCTTGGGTACGCTGCCATGTGTTCAGCTTGCCTGTTTACTTACCCTTTCTTGCAGCTTTCCAGTTCGGGACCACCTTGATCAACGAAGGTCACGGTGAGCTGCAACGCTGATCGTTGTCTCGATAATCCTCATCTTTCTCTTCAAGCAACTGCTGGTGAAGTCGTAAATGTATTCCTGGCCATCATGATCGGTTCTTTTTCTCTTGTCATGGTAGCGCCCGAAATGCAAGGTTAGCATCGCACGCAGGCTTTTATATTGTCTCTTATTTCGTTCTGTAGCTATCAACCATGCTCGGGGTGCTGCTGCAAAGCTGTATGCCACCATCGAGCGCGTTCCAGATATCGATTCCTCTGATCCAGGAGGACTTAAGCCGGAGAAGGTTGTGGGTGAGATCACTCTCGAGGACGTCAAGTTTAACTATCCTTCTCGTCCGGACGTGCCTATTGTCAAAGGCATCAATATCACCTTCATTGCCGGTCAGACTGCAGCTTTAGTTGGGGCTTCTGGTTCTGGAAAGTCGACCATAATATCCCTTATCGAGCGCTTTTACGATCCTCTCAGCGGCTCTGTCAAACTTGACGGTGTGGATATTCGCACTCTGAACGTCAAGTGGTTGCGCTCGCAGATTGGCCTTGTGTCTCAAGAACCTACACTGTTTGCAACGACCATCAGAGGCAACGTTGCACACGGTTTGATCAACACCCCTTACGAACATTCCTCAGAGGAAGAGAAATTCAAGCTCATCAAGGAAGCGTGTATCAAAGCCAACGCAGATGGCTTCATATCCAAGTTGCCCAATGGATACGACACCATGGTTGGCGAGCGCGGTTTTCTTTTATCTGGTGGTCAGAAGCAACGTATAGCAATCGCTCGCGCTATCGTCTCTGATCCTCGGATCTTACTTCTTGATGAAGCAACTTCCGCACTTGACACGCAGTCCGAGGGAATCGTACAAGACGCTTTGGAAAGGGCTGCTGCAGGTCGCACGACCATCACGATTGCTCACCGACTGTCCACGATCAAGGACGCTGATTGCATCTATGTCATGGGAGATGGCTTGGTGTTGGAGAAGGGGACCCACGTGGAGCTTCTAGCCGATGAAAACAGTGCATATTCACGTCTTGTCCATGCACAAAAACTTCGAGAGTCTAAAGAGGCGGAGGATGCTGATAGCGCTGACTCCGCGGAAGCAGACATGGAGAAGGCTGCTGAAGAGCAGATTTCGCTTGGCCGCAAGGAAACCATCCACTCTGTTGCTTCTGATCTCGTTCAAAAGAGGAACGAGGAGAGAAAACTAGCAGAGGTCAACGAAAACAAGCTTAGCATGCCCTATCTCTTCATGCGCATTGGATTGGTTGGCCGCGAGGAATTATGGAGGTACGCGCTCGGCTCGGTGTTTGCTGCCGGTGAGTCCGCTTGGTTTGTTACTCATCTGTTCTGAAACTAAACCTTTCATCGAGTGACGGGAATGGTCTACCCAGTTTTCGGGATTATTTATGGTAAGATTTCTTGCCCTTATCTCAGGTTGTGATTACATTCATACTCCACCAGGTAAGGCCATTGGCGACTTCTCTGCTCTTGATGCTTCTGTTCGGCGACACGACGGGAACCAGAATGCACTATGGTAAGACAAGCCACTCTGCTAGGATGACGTGTCTCAGCCGGAAACAGGTTCTTTATCATTGCCATCGTCTCAGCGTTTGCCACGGGTTTCCAAAACTATTACTTCGCATCTGCCGCTGCTATCCTGACATCTAAATTGCGTTCGCTCAGCTTCAGAGCAATCCTGAGGCAGGACAGTGAGTCTTCTCCGCTCGTCACGTTACTTGTTAATATTACTCCCTACAGTCGAATATTTTGACAAGGATGAAAATAGCGTGAGTCGTGGCTGGGTGATTTTCTTTTTGGCACACCTTAACCATTTTCATCTAGACTGGTGTTCTCACCGCCAATCTCAGCGATAATCCACAGAAAATCAATGGTCTGGCTGGAGTCACTCTTGGGGCGTGAGTACAGGTTTTGTATCCAGTCGGCTACCTTAACAGGCGTACAGTATTGTCCAGGCAGTGGCCACTCTCCTCGGTGGCTCGATAATTGGTTTATGTTACGCGTGGAAGCCTGCGCTGGTGGCCATGGGTTCGTGTTCTTAATCACCCTTCGTGTGCCGTTGTTGAGCAGGCAATGTTATTGTAGCCTGTATCCCCTTCCTTGTTTCCGCTGGTTACATTCGCTTGGTGAGTTTGGTCTTATCGAGTCTATGGTTTTTCTGAGCCACCATAAAGCGTGTTGTTGTTTTAAAAGACCAAGATAACAAAGCTGGTCATGAAAGTTCAGCTCAGCTAGCTTGCGAGGCTGCTGCTTCCATCCGCACAGTCGCCTCTCTTACTCGGGAAGAAGACTGCTTGAGGCTCTACTCAGAAAGCCTGGAACTACCTCTTAGAAGATCAAATACAGTTACACTTTGGGCAAGCATGTTGTACGCAGCCTCGCAAGCAATATCCTTTTTCGTCGTCGCTCTCGAATTTTGGTACGGCGCACGTCTCGTATCTCACTTGGAACTCGATACAACAGCCTTCTTCGTGGCTCTGATGGTCTGTTCCTCGCTTTCCGCTAGCCCTGAGCGTTAATGACCCTTCCTGTAGAGCACAATGTTCGGAGCGTTCCAAGCTGGCAATGTCTTCTCCTTTGTGCCTGATATTTCTTCAGCTCGCGGCGCTGGGGCAGCGATTATCAAGCTACTTGATTCCATTCCTGATATTGACGCTGAGTCGACCGAAGGTAAAACATTTGAAGGAAAGGATGTTCAAGGGCAGATCCGGCTTGAGAATGTGCACTTCCGGTACCCAACACGACCTGGCGTTCGCGTACTGCGTGATCTTTCGCTCAATGTTGAACCCGGTACATTTGTCGCTCTCGTTGGAGCCAGTGGTTGTGGTAAAAGCACAGTGTACGTCCGTTAAAATTTTATTACCCACTGTTTTTCCTGACTATTCTTTCAGTATCCAGATGATTGAACGTTTCTATGATCCTCTGGCTGGTCAAATTCTCTTGGATGGCAAAGCTATCAACGAGTTCAACGTCCAAGAGTACCGGAAAGAGATCGCACTGGTTTCGCAGGAGCCGGTCAGTAACCTGTATTGATGTGTTTTTCGTAATAACTTTAGAGCTTTCTTCTAGACTTTGTATGCGGGCACTATCCGTTTCAACATTTTGCTTGGGGCAGTGAAGCCGGAATCCGAGGTCACGCAAGAAGAAATTGAGGCTGTCTGTCGTGATGCAAACATTCTGGATTTTATCCGGTCCTTGCCTGAGTAAGTTGACTTACATTAGTTACATACGTTTATTAATGCTATAGCAGTGGCTTTGACACTCAAGTCGGTGGCAAAGGTTCACAGCTTTCTGGCGGTCAGAAACGTAGGTAGCCTATCGGCAAGTGTGCTCGGTCAAAGTTCAACTGATGGCCCTCAGAACGAATCGCCATCGCTCGTGCACTTGTGCGTGATCCGAAGGTCCTCTTATTAGATGAAGCCACCTCTGCCCTGGATTCAAATTCGGAGAAGGTCGTTCAGGATGCCCTTGACCGAGCTGCGAAGGGCCGTACGACGATCGCTATCGCCCACCGTCTATCCACTATCCAGAATGCTGATTGCATGTGGGTCGTGCATCGTACCCGTCACGTCACGCCGGCTAATTCTTGGTATTTCAAGTTACTTCATCAAAGAAGGTCGCGTCAGCGAGGCTGGTACCCACGACGAGCTGCTGTCGTTGCACGGGGATTATTATGAATATGTTCAACTACAGGCGTTGAGCAAGAAGTGAACAATTCCTCGGATCACCCACATATTATTCGCGCACGCACATACTTTGAATATTATGAACTTCACCAAGGACTACGCCCTATGTTGATACATTTCTCATGGCGACAACGCTCTATACTAGTATTCTTGACATCGATAGACTGCCCTGATTTGAATCTTATTAGCATACCCGCCGCATACCCCACGTTGGATAATAATATAATTGCACGCGTGTTGGACTCTCCGAATGCCGACACTGGCTTGCGCGAATTCGACCCAGTGTAAAACTGACGTTCCGTTTCAAGCTTCTTTGCCTTGGACGGCCAGCATTGCTACGCATCGTGCAAGGAGACAGGCGTAATCTGGTAAACCTACGCCCCAGTGTCGATCCGCACATTTCCCGGCTACCTGCACTCGCGTCTCAGCGGACGAGGTCGGTCAGAGTCGCCTCATTCCTCGTGGATTCAAGTTGGTAACGTGGATGTAGCATGTTTTAGACGCGCCAAGGTCGTACCCTTGGTGCTGACCAGGGTCTTACTGAGCAAGACGCGCCGTCCGTGAGGGTAGCTATCGTCCCAGGGAGGACGTGGACCACGATAAGACCAGACGGACGCGACGGCGAGCAACAGCCCCGTATATGATGACACTCTCGTAACACATTGTCGTAGCACAACTCGCATCGGAAAAGCCACGAGCGAAACTGAGACCATGTATGAAAGTGTATTCTCATCTTCTCATCATCCGAGTCAGGAATAACACGGTCTTCATATCGCAGACTTGGGTCAGGACATCAACGCACAACAGGCCACATCTCAGAGCTCGAGGGGACATATCGAGACTCCATCGAGCTGAGATGTATTGTATGATCACACACGACGGACATGATTCCAGACACGGGCAAAGAAAAGCGACGTCTAGGCGAAGTACATCAAGTCGTTCTTCTTCTTACTTTGCACTGTTCACATATGTCTATGAGTCGGGGCAGCGGAACCAAGTCTGAAGAATCTTACCCTCTGCAATACCACTCAAGAAATGCTCATGGGTCAACTTTGCTGCACCCTCCCGCAGGGCGATCATACCAGCTTCTACACACGTTGCCTTGAGTTGTGCACCGTTGAACTCGTCCGTGCTGCGAGCTAGCTCTTCAAAGTTGACATCGGGGCTGACTGTCATCTTGCGAGAGTGGATTTCCAGTATACGGGCTCGGGCTGTCTCATTTGGTAGAGGGAACTCAATCTTACGGTCTAACCGTCCGGAACGCAGGAGGGCAGGATCGAGGATATCGATCCGATTCGTAGCGGCAATGACCTAACGTTTCGTGAGCACGATATCAACTAGTTTCCATGGAACAGTGCTGGAGAGACTTGCTTTTATACGTTCATCGCTCGAGAAACCATCCAATTGGTTGAGGAGCTCCAACATCGTCCGCTGTACCTCACGGTCTCCGCTTTTCTCAGAGTCGAACCGTTTGGTACCGATGGCGTCGAGCTCGTCAATAAAGATTATAGCTGGTGCCTTCTCCTTGGCAAGTTCAAAGGCGTCACGGACTAGCTTTGCACCATCACCAATGAACATCTGCACGAGCGAAGGGCCAGCGAGTTTGAGGTAACATGCTTTCGTCTGCGCGGCACAGGCACGCGCAAGAAGGGTCTTCCCGGTACCTAAACAATGCATGAACATCAACAAGGACCCAAGAGAATGGACGTACCAGGTGGGCCGTACATCAGACAACCCTTCGGCGGCTTGATACCAAGGGTCTTGAACTTGTCTGCCTGCTCCATCGGCAACACGATCGCCTCCACCAATTCTTCGATCTGCTTCTCCAGCCCACCGATATCGGTGTACGTTTCGGTGGGGCGTTCATCGACTTCCATTGCCTTTACCCGAGAGTCAAACTCTGTCGGAAGTTTGTCCAGTATCAGATAAGAGTCCTTGTTGACACCGACAAGATCAGATGGCCGGAGTTGTTCGGGTGGGACGAGACCAATGAGTGGAAGGAAAACGGTTTGTCGAGTAGATGTCTTTACTACGGCGCATTTCCCTTTACGCATCGAGTCCAAATCCTGATTAGCACCGTCCTCCTCGGACTCGGGGTCGACATCGAGGATCTGGAGGGAACAAGGATGAAAGGGAGGCACTCAGGGACGGAACAGGTCGAGATTACCTCTACTACATTTCCGACAAGGTAGGGAAGAACCTTGTTCTGCTTGATCTTCTCGCCATTATCACGAATTTTCTCCTTCATGACGCTCTGTTCGTGTTGTAACCGTAGTGTCTCTGACTTCATGACCTAGAGGCACATTAGTACACTCGGCGCGGATAGGAGGACGCCTGGTTACGAGCCTTGATATCGTTTTCGATGAGACGGATTCTAGTCAGGATCTCGTCTGTGCTGAGCGACAGGATGTCTGCGGGAATATCGTCCCAGGTGTCTTCCGGGGGGTGGTCTGGGGTTGTGTCCATGGTTGCGGCCTCCTGCGCTGCCAGGGGCGTAGTGGATGACTGTGAATCAGGCTGCTTGTCCTGAGGGGGGATTTCTGGAGGAGGTGGAGGTGCTGAGGACATG
Organism: Boletellus ananiceps; assembly: GCA_038089975.1. Classification (NCBI taxonomy): domain Eukaryota; kingdom Fungi; phylum Basidiomycota; class Agaricomycetes; order Boletales; family Boletaceae; genus Boletellus; species Boletellus ananiceps. Next base: position 14,489 of record JBBPLV010000175.1, on the reverse strand, counting down.
GTGGACGTCGTGGACGGAGTGGACGCGTATGTCTCCCGGCCAAATCAGGAAGTCGGGCGCTTGCTCCTGCACTCGACCGCACCGTCGGATGGCGAACAAGGACCCGCCCACCAGCCCCGAAGAAAAGGCGCGCTACGACAAGGTAAAGGATGAGCTCGCGAAGATGCTCCTGAAAAAGCGGGCTGCCGACCGTCAGCTGGTGTGCATCTCCCCCTGCCCATCCAGCGCGGACTGACTTGGCCAGGCTCACATCGAACTATCCATCTACAATCTCGAGACGAGCTATCTCACAGACACCGCGTCGACCGGGAACATCATACACGGCTTTGACGGCTACCTCAAGCCAACCCAGGGCGCAGCCGCACGACGGAAACACGAAATAGGCGACGGAGACCGTTGGTTCTCGAGCAGCAGCGGGTCCTTGTCAAAGGCATGTCCACTCAGTTTTACCTGCTCCCACTACACTGTCTCGAAACCAGTCGCTAGATCTAGTGGGCGACGGCGAAGAGTCCACTCCTGCACCGGACGACTTTAAACATCCGACCACCCCTGGCGTCACGACCGTCGTTGTTCCCCCGGCCCCACGCACCCAGGAACTCACCCCCGCCCAGCAAAAGAAGAATCGTGACAGGGAGTATCAGAGGCGGAAGCGAGCCATGCGCAGGAGCGCAGGGACAGTGAGTGATGAGGATCCTCAAAGTACCGGTATAGGCAGGAGAGCCCTCAAGCGAGCCCGTGTAGCAGATGACGAATAGGTGGTGTTCATCCCACTCTACTTGTATTACCATCGTACTCAAGTGTATCATTGTGGAACGAACCATACTGGCCTCTCCAAAGTTGCTACACCAAAACGCTACATGTCGAGCCCGCCGAGAAACTTTTTGACACCCCGTTCATCCATCCCCCCACCATCGGGATCGACGGCTTCAATACATCGAATGGCGGCAATCGTCTGCCTGACTTCCTTGGCGCTGATCCAGATCCTACCATTCATACCCACCGCCGCTTCGAGTGGAAAGCGTGAGCCTAGAAAGGGAAGCAAAAAGTGTTTTGGGTCCAGCAGACTGCAGGTGTCGTCAGCGCCAAAGCAGCACATTGTACTGGGTGAAACACCGACAGTCGACTCATCCGCAGACTACATTGGACAACAAATCCACCACTGAGCTCGCCGAAACCTTCGGCCTTGTGTGTTTGAGCATCGAAGCATTCCAACTCGGGCTCCATGTCTTTGTGTGCGAGGGACACGCGGGCGTAAACCAAGGCTCCAACCTACAGACGAGGTTGACTGAACGAGCGAGAGACGGGCCGGATCGCGTACCTTGAGGTTGGGTTTACTCCTCTTGGTAGCACCTTCGAATGCGAGTCCATCAAGCAGCGCAGGATGTGCAGAGCCAATATCGACTCGCCATGCCTCACCGCTGCGACCATGGACGATGCCAATCACACTCTCTTGGGGTGCTGGGACATACTGAAAGACGAGTGGATGTACGTGTCGAGATGCGGGGACAAGACTCACCCGCCGTGAGTTGCCTTCCACCCACCATCGACTGTTGTTTGCAGAATGGTGGAGCTGCCCTGCGCGCGTCGATATGATGGGCTGAGCATCCGAAGGGGCGCGCCGGGCAGCGAGTTGTCGCAAGCCTGGTCCCAGCTTGAGGTTGACGTGTTGTGCTGTGATATGTTCGCCGGGCAGGACGCTGGCAGCCATGAGAAAGCAAGCACGGCTCGATCCACAGCAATCATGGCGACCCCACTCATGGCAGAATTCCCCGAGCTGTCTCATCTGAGGCACGCCGACTCGGTCCTCGACGTTGCGCACCTGCTGACGACCTCGTTGTGATAGTCGAACTGATCTCGAGGACCTCTTGAACGACCCGGCGTACTTCCAAGCCGTCTTCCACTCCCTCCCGAGCGTCAAGTCGCTCTATCAATCGCAAACAGAACTCGGGATGGCCAACGAAGCGATCGCCCGTCCGTCAGTGCGGATTATCGTTGTGAGGTGACTGAGAACATGCTCTGCAGAAGCGAATCTGGCGCTACAAGACCGACTGTACCAGCTGCGCTCGGAGACCAAGGACGCATTCGACCAAGCAAAGTCGCTCGAGGCACGATGGAAAGAGATCGAGCGTGAGCAAAAAGAGGTCTACCAAGTACGTCCAAAGCTCGGCGAGCTGGGCGTTGGCCTGATGTGACGCAGCGCTTCAGTCCCCAGTTCCTCCTCCTGCGCCTCCGACACGCGACGACGGACCAGGACAACGCGTCCGAAGCGCTTGCATCGTCATTCCTCCAATCTTCTCCATCCTCTGGGCGCAACGACGCGTCGGATGTGGATGACTTTGTGAGGGAGTTGAGGGAGCTGAGAAAGGTGTACCACAAGCGAGTCATGTGGGGAGACCGGTGGGCTGCAGGCCAAGTAATCTGGAGGGACGAGTGATGAGCGTGTGTCGTCCTTACCACCATGTCGCTCGTCTACTCTGCCCATTATACCGAACCACTTCTTTCCCTCGCCAGCGCCCGGCTTCCGCTCACCAGACTCGACTCGCGTGCAGAGCAGACCTACGGGCAAATCGATGCCATTCTCAAGCCCCCCTTTACTCCGGACACCATCCTGAACGTGCTGGCGCTCCTGCAAGACTGTGCAGCACCCCCGTCCGAGCTGATATTGCAAGTCGTGCTGACGAGAATCGCGTTTGGTCTGTATGCGAACGCTCTGGACTTGTACTTGACCGAGGCGAGTACCGCCCAAGCTGACGCGGAGTGGTGGGCAGAAGTCGAGCAGTCGAAGCAGCTCGCCGCCTTCTACCTCCTCCAAAGTATGTCTTTCGTTTTACCCCCACACGCAGCGAGACAGTGACAACCACCAGCTCTCCCGAAACGCGTCCTAAACCTATTACGAGTCCTGCGGTCTAGCGACGGTTCCCTTCACCTGTCGACATTCCGTCCTTCCTCCCTCCAGAACATCTTCTTGTCCCAAAGTCGACTGCAGCCCAATCCGTTTGCATCCATCTTTTTCCCTCACTTGAAGACTAACCCGTTGACGCATGTCCGCTCTGTCTTCGACCTCGACCGACAAGTTTCTGCCTCTACAGTCTTCTCGACTCTGCGTAATGCGATCCTGCGGCTTGTAAACGGAGTCGCGTTCGCCCTGTATCTGCCCCTTCGCCTCTCGTGCGAGGAGTGCCGTTTGAAGCGTCAAGGGAACGAGAAAATTCGGGATGACAGAGCAGAAGTACTCGGGAAACTCATCGGAATGAGACCTGCGCTCACGCAAGCCTTGGCCTTCGAGGGTGGCAGCTCATCGATTGAAGGTGTATCCCATCCTGATATTCTCGTCCGGTTCGTGGCCGCGTTGGGTTCGGCGGTGTCGATCGAGCTGTCAGAAGGAAACGACGCGCTGGCCCACTTCGTTAAACTGTCTGACGCAATCTTGGTCACTCGTAGGAAGGACGATGCATCTCATCGTGATGACAATGACCTCCGTCGACCGTCACGATTGATACTGTTGTGGCCGCGTTTGTTGCTCCTTCCGCCTCTGGCCCTTTATTGTGTCAAGACTCTGTATGCTTCTCGGGCTACCTTGACTGATCTGGCGACGGGTACGCTGCAGACCATACGTCACTTTATCACGGACTGGCTCTTGGAGCCTCTTGGAGAGGTCTTTAGGACTATTCGGACAGGCGGAGACGAGGGTGTCATTGTCCGTCCTGAGGCAGTGTCCGCCGATCTTAACGTATGTTACATGTTTATACTGTGGTGATTCATTTCTCACTGTATCCATCGACAGTCTCTCGAGCGAATGGCACTCGCATTAGCTCAGGACAGACTAGGCTATACCCAAGCTCAACTGGCGGTACTGTCGGATCGAATACGACTGGGAGACTTGACGCCCATCCTCGAAATTTATGAAGATGATATTAAGCAACCCTTCAAGTCTGCTGTCGCTGGAACCCTGTTAAGATCGCTGTTTCTCCAAGTCCAAAAGGCAAAGGTTCGTGGGGCAGTCGTGACTCTGGACTTTTTGAGCTGACTGGGGTCAGGTTGACATTGACCAAGCTTTGATGGGAATCGATAAACTGCTCAAGTCGCAGGAACTCACGTTTGCGTTTGTTGGGGTTGCACCAGCTCTCGCAATCGTGTACGTGGTCGGAGGGCTCGTCAAGCAACTTGTGTTTGGCGGTGGTAGCAGGTATGGTGGAAAGCACCGTCAAGCGAGTGTTTGGTTGGCAATGAGGTCTGCGTTGTCTTGTCGATGGGGAACATGAGCTGAGTGTCTCGACAGGCGGATTGAACGCCTTTTGCTGTTCCAACCGAAAGCCTCGCACCGACACGCAGACCAACCACATGATGCGGAGTCAACCTCGAATGCGGTCCCACCGCTCACAACGGGGCTTCTCGTGTTGTCACTTACCCGTCTCCGAGAGTATGCGCTCACATCATTGCCTGCACGATCGCGTCTCCGCGAGGGATTCCTAGAGGACGTGCAAGACCTGGAGGATCCTAGCCTCAGTCGGTGGGAGAAGATGCGGGTGTTGGAACGGATGTGGAGCAGTTGGGGGCGTGAGCTTGGGTGGCATGGCGTTGCGGGTAGGCTGGGGCGGCGGTGAGATGGGAGCACGTGACCGGAGGAGTACTAGTCCCAGGACGGGCATGTCGCGTTGTGCATGTCGTCGTACGGACACGCCTATCTGACCTCGTACGGATGGACTGGCACCGGCACTGGCCTTCGCAGCGGCGCCATCGTCAGGCCCCTTGCGATCCCACCGAAAAAGAATCTCAGCGGCCTGGGCAAAGACCGCGATGAGGCCTTCCCCTTCTGGGACCAGTGCGTGCTCTCGAGTGTCCCCCTGCGCGCCCAGTTCACCCTGACACACGTAGCTTGTTCACCGCCGCATCCAAGGCGATCACAATCAGGATATCGAGTGACGATGAGGACGCCGAGGTACCCCGATTCTTCTCATCAGGGCTCGTCCACTCACGTTCCTCGGCAAGGACTCCTCCGCTTGCCCACACACCGACCCCCTCCGGCGCACCGTGACCGGCATCATCTCCAACCGACGGCCCCTCTCGGACACACCTGCCTCCGCATCAGGCATCACCACCCCCCACCCGAGTCCAGACCCGGCCACCAACGCCAGTCTCACCGGCACAGACGCCGCGGGCCGCCGTCTGTCGCTCCGAGCTACCGCCAAGAGAGAGGCTGCAAAGTGCGGTCTGTACTCGAGGTTTTTCAGGGGTCCTGTGTTGGGCCCGGACGACCACGATGACGACTGCCCCGACCATCTCTCGCCCGCGAGTGCTGCCCCGTCCGAGCCTGAACGTGAGCTCCGGTCGCGTTCTCCTTCCCTCATGCCTGTGCGCGAACCCGTTGGCCAGCGAAACAGCATTGCCGCAGTTGCCGCAGAGACGAGGAAACGGAAATCGCGAGCCAACGCGAGGACGAAAGAGGCGCGCAGGGAACGCAAAAGACTAAAACGAGAACGCGAGGCCGCGAACGCCGCTAAAAAGGCACGGAGAACATTGGCAAGAGAAGAGAAAGAAAAAAAGCGCCTACATGACGTGGACCGGAGAGATAGGGTGACAGGGTCTGAGGAAAATGAAAAGTCTTCGTGCTCGAAATGGGCCCGAAGACGGGCACGAAAGCCTCCGGAAAACGGTCTGGGGCGGGCGAAAGGCACAGGGAACAACTTAGATGAAGAGCTTGCTCCACTGAAAAATAAAGGGGAGGACGCTCCACATAGACCATCAAGCCATGTAGATACAGCTGATGCATCAATCGCCGTGCTTAAGAAGAGGCGAAAGAAGAAGGATACCCCCCCCTAGACATGCTTCTGATGTTTACCATCACGTCGTAATCATAAGCTGGTCATGGATTTTATGCGAATTCGTTATTCTACATGGTCCGGAAAGTGTTGGCAAAGAAACAAGGTTCGCAGCCGTAGCTTGCAACAGATGAACTGCAATAGGAATGAATGGTGAGAACGAAAACGAGAAACGACAAAACATGTGCCAGCGGGAATCTGCTCATCCCCGAACGCCCCTCCAGGCACTCTGCATTGCGATACGGCGTGCCTGTCCCACCGGAAGTGTCAGCACAAGCACTCGACAGAAAACCGAACTGAGTACCTGTTCCAGAGATATCGAGTCTTCCCGTAACTCAACCCTCTGTCTCCCCTCACTGTCATCCTCGTCGTCATCATCGGCATCGAAAGCGCCTCGTACAGCAGGGTTTCTGATGGATCCAAACGCAGCCTTACCCCCCGCCAGCGAAAAAGGCGTGGAAGCGACCGCAGTCCCGAACACGCTCGCGTTTGCGGGCGCGCCAAAGGCCGCAAAGTCTGTGACAACTTTGCGTGGCGGAGAGGCAGATGTACCAGGCGAGGTACTCGCGACACTTGTGGGCTTGATTGGTGTAGGACGTGAGGGAAGGTGAGGGGCGTAAGAGTACGAATATGAACTTCGGTTGGCTGCCTGCCGTGCAAGCAGATACTTGTCCGTGAATCGCGTCCCAAACACCTATCGAACGAAGCAGGTCAGTATCATCATCGATTGGGTAACAATCGGTTTATGTACCCGCTTGAGCTGGGGCCTAGCTTCAGCTAATGATGATGAGTGCATGAAGACGGATACGTTGTGTGCGGCCTCTGGTGATTCCTTATAAATACTTTCGATCACCACTTTCTTTGTACTCTCATTCCTGAGTAGCAATTTCTCGTGCAGTTCGCGAGCCACGTCATCGACGCTCTCGTTGTTGCCGAGTATCCGTTGTGCGACGGCGTGCCCCACCTCGCGCACAAGCCTCTCCATATCAAGATTCTCGAGCACGCTCCCCACGATTGCATGTGAGAGGAGATCGGCGGTGGTCAATGGGAGCATAAGACCTGATGTGATCATCGTGATGGCGTGGTAGAAATCGGTTGCATACTGTTGCGTATCAGAGCTTTGGGTCAGCGCTCTAAAGGAGAAAAAAGTATGCGCACAGAGTATCCGCTGAGTGCTGGCTCGCAAGCAACGAAAAACTGAAAGGAAGGCGTGATCAGTGAAGCCAAGCGGCAGGATCAGACGACTTACCAGAGTAATGCCACGGCTCGCCATGACACGGGCGATCTGCAATGGATCGTTCCCATCGGGTGAACCTTCGTCAAAGCCTAGGCAAGCAGGCCGTGTCAGGTCTGATTTGGCAGCCCGTTGACCCTGGACGCACCGTCGCCATATTCCCCGATTCCGTGAGGGGGGGCATCAGCAATGAGCACCACCATCTTGCTCGCATGTTCTCTCCAGTTCATGTTGAGTGCCTCTGCCAAGGCGGCTGTGACGGCTTCGGGGCCATCGCCCCCACCAGAAGCATAGAGGCCGGAAAGGTCCCTGTGGACCTTGCTGATGTCGGACGAGAATCCAAAGTTCTTGACGATGTAGGTGTGATCTTGAGGTGGGTGGTCGCGGAATGCGACGAGACCCACACGTAGGTCTTCAGGGGATTGGAGACGACCGGACTCGAAGATGTGGGCGCAGATTTCTTCGATGTTTTTCGTGGCGCTGGAGATGTAGGAACCCTGACTGCCCGTGCAGTCCTGCACAAAGACGAGATCGCTGGGGGTGTGTGAGCGTGCCCCCGAGTGTGTGCGCGGGGCGGGACGTACAGCATCTTGCGGCCATCGTCGTACGGCCGCCTCTCCTGGTTCGGTGGGGGCTGGGGGGAAGAGTTGGTGTCAAAGTCCATGTCTTCGTCCATGTCTGGATGGGTGTCGGATGGGTGCTGGTGTAGGACGGGCCTCGACCTTGGCCGTTGGTTTTGTAGCGGACACGACACGACGACCAGGCGACGACCTCAAGGCAACGCGGATCTCAGCTGTCGGACTTCGGATCTGGCTATGTGCATGTCTATGTACCCAACCTAAAGTGATCAACCGTCCCGTCTACCAAACAACCATGTCGCCCACGGTGACGTCCATCCAGGCAGAATAGGCCCTCCAGGCCGCAACAGACTCCGGTACAGCATCACCAACCCTGCGCTGGCACCGCCCACCAGCGCAGTCACCGTCACGTACATTCGGAGCCGCTCAGACGCCGTCAGCGCGCGATCTGGGCCTCCTGGTATTGCCGCGTGGCTACAGCGCAGATCAACCGACCGCCTCTCCACTGGTGGCAATCACTCACGGATTCATAGCAATACTGCACATTACGTGGAACACGTCCGCGGTCTGCCCCGTTTTGACACTCACCGCGACTGGAACCTGAAGACCAAGCCGTCGGCAATACACATCGGGTTGCACCTCGTGTCGCTGATCACCACATAAATACTAGCCAGCCTGAGGATGATGGCGTCCAGCACCCACCTGCTGCGCAAGATCGAGGTCAGATTTCGTGGCAACAAACAACGTGGGGATATGATCCAGACTATATTGTTGCTTCAGAATACGTGTCAGATCACAAGCAGTCGCCGACGCATGCCACATACCCGTAAATTACTGATGTACGAGAACGAGTTTGTATCACTCGAGTCATGGACGTAAACGATGAGATCAGCCAGGTCTGTCTTCTTCGACGACCGTAAAGCTTCCGTTTCATATTTCGAACCAAATTCCTGCAACTGCAAAGAATTACCAACCTTGCGTACCATCCCATAGAAAATACACCCACCACGAGGTACTTTTCAGAACCATCAATATCCACAGCACTGACGACACTGAACATCTTGCTCGTCGGCTCGTATGCTTCCCTAAATGGCTTTCCAGCAAACGCGTGCAGCAAAGATGTCTTCCCCGAACCGGCAGCACCACAAACGTAGCACAAAAACACGTTGCGTGTCACTTTACCCTTTCTGCGATCCACCTTTCTTGGTCGGGTGGTATGGAGCGCGCTCGTACGTTGTTCATCTGGATATCCGAGGTAGGCGAGATATGCGAGGGTGGTTTTGTGCTCGAGAAGCGTGGTCATACTAGCACGGTTGAGCTGAACAGGGTACCTGGGAACGTGCACATACGTACCTCCATTGTGCTAGCCATCCTTGCAGAGTAACAGCGCCGGTATCGTCTGCAAGGGTCACGCCTGGAAACTTTTGGCTCGTCCATGGGTTTCCAGGCGATGTGCCGAATAACTCGTCGAGTTCCGTTGTTTTAAGTGCACCATCCTGATCCTGCAGGGGATGATAAGCAGTGGTTTGACGATGAACTTGGCACGCGGCATTGCCTTGTCAAATGTCTCAAAGATATCAGTGAAAAACTGGTATCCTTTTGGGCTTAGCTCGACAGAGCAGTCATACGGAACGTCGAACCTAGACGGATCCATAAAGGTGAAGCACAACCCCGCATATGTAAGACTGACTTGGGAAGAAGGAACGACTCGGTAAGTTTCAAATCTTCACCATATCCGAATCTTCGAAGTACAGTCCATGTGGTCTCAAGGCGCCCACGTTGTATAAAGATAGTGTGAAGGTATAGAAAGCCGGCTTCAGTGAGACCATTATCCCGGAGACCACCTTCAGCATGCTCGCGCACCATGTCTTTGATGCCTTCTAGTTCCTGCAGTTGCAAGGGTGTGTCAAAGCATTTGCGCTATGGCAGGACAAGATTACAGAGTGATCATTCGTACAGAATGATGCAGAGCCAACCTGGAACTCGTTCAACTCCGTGGCGTCTAGAACACCGTCCTTGTTTGTGTCGCAAAGCTTGAATATTCGCTTTAAGGCGCTGAGACATGCAGGTTTAAGGACCTAAGACAGTTGAAGGCTGGAAAAGATGATTATGGGGAGGAAGTGATGACGTACATGTTCTCTCGAGTCGTAGAGAGGAGCAGTGGGATGAAGTACAGCCTTTTGTGCAAAGTAAAAGACCTCGGAGACATTCAAAGACATCTTGGCCGAGCACTCTACACACGTCTCGACCTCCTGGACAGAGGTTTGTGCTAAGCCAAAGGAGAGGGAGGGGAGCCTGCCTTGAACTCATTCATGATAGGTATAATCTCGTCCTCGAGAGCCTCATTTGTCACCTCTCCACCTCGCAGGTCGATCTTGTTTCCGACGAGTATTACAGGAATCTAGAGCACAATTAGGAGAGAACGGCGTTGGGAACAGAAGGACGGACGTTGACACCTAATTGGCGGAAATGAGGGAGCCAGAATGTCGGTATACGGTCAAAGGAGTTGGGGTTGTCAATAGCATATACGACACATATGACATGGGCTTTTCGGATCTCTGATTCGAGATGCTGTCTGTCCTGTGGGCCAGCTGGTGGGAGATGGAGAAGGGAAATGGGAACAAGAAGGGCGAACCTACCACCGGAATCGACGATGTAGGTCGTCACGTTCTCTGGGGTAACTTCTGGGGGGATGGTGACCTCCGGGACGACGTGCTGGACCTGTGATGGGTGAGCGGGGTGCGAAGGGCCATGAGGGGGAACGTGCATGTGCAACAAAGGCCTCCTTGATGAGAGACGTGATGATGGTGCTTTTGCCTACACCGTCTGTCTGATTGTCAGCGGGGGATGGGGACGACGAGAACGCGCTGACCGTCGCCGACGAGGAGGATGCGGACATCGCGTCTCATGGTTTGCGTCGACCCGTTTAGCGAGTGTGTCCACACCGCTGCCGCGTTATGTCAGCGACATGGCCTCCCTGCTCAACACGGACGTCCTCCTCCTCGTCCTCGAGCACCTCGACCTCGCCGACATCCTCCATCTCGCGGCAGCCTCCAGGCTCCTCTATCTCCTCGTACGTTCCGTCCTCGCTGGTCCCGTCGCTCATCTTCTCCAGCCAGGTACACCGCTTTGCTTGGTCCATATTCCTCAGAAACAACCGCAGACATTCCCTCACACTGCATTCCTCGCGTTCTCGATGGACGCCTTTCGTACAGGTCCGCTATAACACCCTTGCGGACCGGGCCTGGTCGCGTGCCAGCTTCATCGCTCGTCCACTCTCCCGTCCGTGGCGCGGAAAGCTACAGCCCGCCATCGCCTTGTCCGCCTCTACACTTCTCGTCGCTGCTGGCCACACACTCTATTCTTACACCGTACAAGACACCTCCGGTGCCTCCCCGTCTCGCGTTGTCTTCGAGCGCCCGTATACCTTCACGCTTGGTCGCGGCATTATTCAACCTGATATCACTAGTGTCGCATTTCACCCCGGTCAAGATTGTACAGCATTTCTCGGATTCGAGGACGGCTCCGTCGAACGAGTCTGTCTTCCTCCCTATCAAGGATCCCACACCGGTCAGCAGATCGATATCACGCGCACACCACAAAGTGCCGTTCAACGTCATGGCAACAGCGTTGTAAAGAGCATATCTTGCTCTATGCACACTCTTCTTTCCCTCTCCCAATGGGGGTCAGTCTTCCTCACTAATCTTGCTTCTGATCGCCTCCCTTCCTCATCCGTCAATCTGGCCACAAGAAGTTGGACAAGCCACCTTTGCATGTCTTCTTCCTCGCCATACGCTGTGCTTGGGACGACGTCCGCTACACCTCTCTCCCTTCACCACATAGCTCCTGATAGCTTCTCCCCCACTCCTTCGGTCGCTCTTCAGTCTTCAAAGAACAGTCCCTCGGCGGTGTATGGCATCACGTGTGCTCCGCCTTCTTCCCCTCTTGGCCACTCCGAGGAAATCATCGTTTCGGGCTGGTACGATGGCTCAGTCCGTATATACGACCTCCGTGTCCCCTACCACTCGCTCATAGCTCCCGGTTCGGTGTCGGCGTCTACGTCGACCTCTTCACTACCCGCACTTCTCCCAGTCCTTACCATGAGGGATCCTTGGTCACCCGAACCCATATACGCCGTTTCTTGTGGTGGTGGAAATGCCAGTTTTGTTGCCGCCGGAATGGCCCGCCACAGCGTTGTCGCCTTCTGGGATGTCCGCCAACCATCTCGAGGCTGGAGTGTATATGCTCCCGGAAATGATCCATCTCCCGTGTATTCTATCGCCCTGGAAAGTTCAAGGCTTTTCGGGGCGACCCAGAGTCGAGCATTCGCTTACGACTTTGGCCCTGGAGTAGCAATAGACACGTACCCTCCCATTTCTCCAACTTCTCTGCGTCCTGTCGTCCGTAGAAGAGGAATCACAGAGGACGGGCTCAGACTGGAGACAAATGGAATCGGGTACCATGTTTCAAAGTATTCCCATCTTCGATCGGCTACATTCTAGATTGGACGCATTACTGCGAGCCAGAGCATCGCTGGCCCATTGCATGGGCGAGTAGCAGCTTTTGTCATTGTCTGCTCTTGCTGCCTACTGAGGTCGGGAACACAGGACACGGGCTTCCCGTCCAGATGTCGGTGCTAGCGCCGGCTAGTGAAGTACCTAGTTCGACCAATTCTGCCACCTGTAAAGTACCAGTCCACCCCCCTACACACCCTGAGCGACCCACTGAACGTGTCCTGCTTGTGGTGCATGCACGATGGGAACAACTCTTGACTCCCCTCCCAACGTCCCTCGTACAGGCATCGGTCCCCGCTGGGGCTCCCCACCATGGCGCCGTCGTCTGTTGTCGATCAATACAAATCGTGTCTGTAGTCGATGTGCACATGTGAGCTTCCTTGAGAAAGTGAACAAGATGACTTGCCCTTCCTTCCCTCTTTTCAAGTCTGACTCCTCGTTCTTCAAAGTGCTTCAAATAGTGGTTAGCCGCCATACACCTGAATACTTGAAGTACTTTTTTATCGTATGCCGCATTCCGCCATTGCTTCCGTAGAATGTATTCGATGAGATCTTCGGGAGCTCCTTGTCTGTCTTTCTCCGCGAGGTTGTGTAGGTCAATCTGATGATCACAGGCTTGTAATGGGCACCACCACCGACCATCAACGTCGGGCGGGAGGAGCGGCAGCTGTAGCTGCCATGGTATGCGATCCATTGCCTCATCCTCCTCGAGTCGGTGGTCTGGATCATATTCCTCTGCGTCTGATGGCTCCGAGAAATCCGACACGTATTCTGCACGACCTGGAGCATCGCCCTCACTTTCAGAACTAGATGAAACGACCTTTTTGATTTCGCGCTTTGACTTGGCTCGCGCAAGCTCGATCTTGCGGGCCAGAACCCTGTTTGACTTGCCAATCACCGGGTTATTCCTGACCAGCCTGTCGAGTTCATCTTCGTCGCTCCCGTGCTCCTCTTCAGAGGATTCTTCTTCCTTCCCCACAGGCCAACCCCATTTGATCCCTTGCCCCGCGGCTTCTTTCCTTGCGTTTCGCACCTCTCTTGCAAAGTTCTCCCAGGATGCAATGTCGAACAATTTTTCCCTCCGTACCTCGTTGTTCGTGATGAACCATTCAGCTTGCGCAGCAAACAACCCTAATATCTCGCTCGTGTGAGGCTTGAGAAGGTGACGCGGCGTCACCGTCTTTCCTGTTTCGTCAACGTCCGTACCGTCCTCGTCAAAGATGAGTCGTTGGTGTCTGTCCTCGGGCGGACACGCGAATCTCTCCAAGTATTTGTCGACGAACCATATCGGCGTGCGCTTCCTCGGGGGAACGTACCGATATTGATCGCTGATTTTTCCCATGAGCGCAAAGAGTCGCCATCGCCAAAAGAAGTTTTCGGATTGTGAATACGTTTCCACGTCCATGGTGGCTATCTGGTACATGCGGTTGCTGGTAGACACGATCGACAGAAGGAGAAACGCCGTCAGGCAAAAGAAGAAAACGAACTCGTCGTACACTCACTGCGCCTTTGAGCTCCACAACAGTCCATCCGGCACGCGGTCGGCTGCGACGCCCAGCGTCAGCATACGCACTTTGGAAAGCGTGTGTGTGTGCGCCGCGAGAACCGACAACCCTGGAGACAGAAGCAGTAGAAACACGTACCACGCATGAAGACCGCAGGCATCCGCCTCTCGCCCTGGATCTGCACCGTCAGCTTCGTCTCGTCCTCTTTTCGCCAGGTGGCGTCGTTGGACGCGACGAGGAGTCCGCGCTCAAAGACGTCTTCCAACGTGAACTGCGGCGCCCTGCGCTCGCCCTCTCGCAGCACGCGCTCCTTGGCGCGCAGATTGAGTTCGGCCTCGACCGTCTTGAGCCCAGAGTCGGAGAGCCAGTCGGGATTGGCGATCTTGAGAACGCCGCGGAAACGAAACGTACGATGGTCGTGTCCCTCCAAAGGTTCCTCGGACTCGTCGAGGCTGCCAGACGAGGAGAAACGGGAAAAAGAGGCTGTTAGAACGCGACACGGAAAGTGGGGGCCATGACTATACCCAATGACGCGGCCATTGTGCTCGAGGATAAACGAGTACAGGACGAGTTCGCAATTGCCGCGCATCTGACATTCTGTTTCGCTCAGAACGTCGCGGTCATGGTATGGTCCTAGGGGCTCCTGTAAGATGTCTCTAAGGACCTTGTCGCTGATCATGGCAACTAGTAACCGTCTAGCGCTCGATTTGTGAGTTACCAGAGCTCGGTGTCATGAAACACGGGATCTGACTCGCAAGTCTTACGCGATACTATCCTGGGAGCCGGCGTCGAGGTTGATTAGCTAGCTACTTCCGTGCGCGCGTACAAGACAGGAACAG
>JBBPLV010000174.1:0-29631 GCA_038089975.1 Boletellus ananiceps | reverse complement strand
ACACTGTTCTCCGATGGCGTCGAGGTGCTGGGGGTCGCGGATCTCGTCGGCTGGGACGACACCGAACGCCTGGAGGAGACCGTCCTCCGGGTACACGTAGTTGACCCGGTCCTCCGGCTGGGGGAACGTAATCTTGCCATAGTCCAGCGACGAGAGGTTGCCTCCTGCGGGGGAATATAATGGCCAGTCAAAACTGCGGCACGATGCCGGCCAAGATGGAAAACGTACCGACATAAACTTTATTACCCTTGAACGTGGACCAGTCGAACTCGTTATTGTAGAGCTCAATTAGAGCCCAGTCTTTGGTGAACCCGTGGGGTGCGACGTTGATATCGATGGGCTCGACATGGACGGTCTCGCCAATAATGCGCTGGTCCGGAATGGTCCATTGCTTAAGGATCTCGTCGTGGAATCTGTCAATCTCACCAATCTTCTTCTTCGCGCCCTCTACTAGGGCAAAGTGCTCGTTCTGCTTCTTGGTGGTCGTCTCAGACTCACCCTCCCGGGGCTCGCCCAGCCGGCGAAGCACGGCCTGCCAGTCTTTGATGGAATGGTCCAGGTCGCCGATGGCACCCATCATTCTGTTGAGGGCACTAGTATAGCCCGAGTTGCCGAGGGCGATGACCTGCTCACGGGGATGGCTTGTGGTCTTGCGAGCCAGGCCTGTGTTGCAATGAGTGGGAGGGGGTCGAGCGACGTGGGCGCAAGTGAGGAGGAAGACACGGTTGCTATCCTCGCTCTCGCGGAAGTAGAGAGCGCCGGTGCCCCCAAAGTGGCGAGTCTTGAAGGGTGCGATGGAGAGGCCTAGAGTGGGAGTGAAAGGCTTGCGGAACTCGGGGACGGAGTCATTGAAGGGGTCGAAGGGGAGCATCTTGGGGCCAGCAACGGAGCGGGTGACGACGGACTCGCGAAAGCCTATCTCAAAGCCTTTGAAGCCAGCCTCAGTCAGGAGGAAGGTGACGGCCTCGGCCGCGGTGTTGGCAAGCTCGTAGGCGAGAGACGCGGGCTCGACACCGATCCAAATGAGGAGCGGGCTGAACGTCTTCTTCCCTGCCTCTGCGAAAGCGAGGGGGTCTATCGACGTCCAACGAACCTTCTTGTCGTCGAGCAAGGTGTAGACGCTTGCCAAGCTCACGCCAGGTGGCTTGCATGGGATGACCGTGAACGCCGCGTGCCTCTCTGATGATCCGCTGGGACTCGGGGCCGTTGCGTACAGGCCAGGTGTCTCCGTTCTTGTAGACGCACAGAGCGCTGCTGGGAGTGCCGTAGAAGTCATAGGCGGCATTGGCGTAGAAGGCAGAGAGGCGTTCCGCGTCAGAGACGACAGCCTCCTTGTCCTCGTCGAGACTGAGCCCGGCAAACTTGTAGACAGTAATGCTCAGCATCTTGGAGACTTCTTTTCAGGAGCCCAGGAAGACCTCGTCGATGCCGAGGGAGGAGCCAGACGACACTGGAGAACGAACAGTCAGCAACGAGAAGAGACCATAAAGGCTGAAGGGACTTACTAGTTGTAAAGTGTTAATTTTGTTGCAGCAAAGGGTTGGGAAGCAAAGCCGATGTCGTTAGTAGACGACGATATAATCCCTATGTACAGGTTATTATATACCTTCCTACTGAATGGGTCCATGGACAGGAGGCCGATCGACGCCTTAGTGAGGTCGCGCGCAGTTTGCATGTGATTACGGGTGACGCAATGGCCGAGACCAAATAAGAGGCACACGTTGTGTAACTGAATTATGATGGGTGCGTGAACATTGTTATCTTAGAGTGGTATGTTCATGGGTGCGGCTGGTGGCTCTGTAGCTCCACCGACATGAGCCCGAACGGGCTAAACTCAAGGCGCACAGCTTTTCGCGTGTGGAGGAATATAGCATCTGCATGTGTGAGTGCCGCTGCGGGGACACCGCGCAAGATGGTGCAATTCCTCGTATTCCATTCCACTTTCCCGCGTCGCCATCCTCCACTTGGGGTGTCCCTGTCCATCATATGTTGGAGGCGAGCAGTGGAGCTTACTCGGAACTGAGTGCATTGCGGAGTAGCCGCAATGTGAGATCTTCGGACAAGTGTGCGAGGTGCTCCTTGCACCCGCTCGAACCTCAGTTCCGGCTATCCCTCAAGCCTCGTTGCCCCACTGCCAGTCGTCGTCTCACCCCTCCTTCCTTTCTCACTCCTCTCTTTCTTTCCCTAGCACATCCACCGCCAGCATGGACCAACAGCGCCAGTCCATGCCTAACTTTGCGGTAGACGGGCATGCCAGCTGCACGAGGTCCCTTGGATGGGATGAGGAGCAAGCCATTTGGCATCTAGGGAACACCTGGAGGCAGGCTTATCTGGAGCCAGATCAGCCTGGAGACCACCGGAGCGCCTGCAGCAGCCACCCCCTGCTGGTGATCAGGGCTTACCCATCGGGGTCCGTCCGGGCCGAAGTGCTTCACGCTTGCCCATCTCCTCACTTCGTTCTACGCTCTCAGTACCGCGTGCATGCATACACGGTTAGTGATACATGTACATACTATAGAGTGACATCCACAGATCGAGCTGGAAGAATGATTACATCATCGAGCTGGACTGTCTCTCCTCCTGTTTAGGGCCTTGGCGGAACACTTGCAGAACTTGAGTAGCGGCGGGTGTGTTGACAGGTGTCGGGCGTGAGGAAAAATATCAGCACGTGATCAAGCTTGTGGTGACATCAGCTGACTAGTGCTACATGCGTTCAGACGCGTTCAAACGCGTTCAGAACTGTTCACAAAGGTTCAGTATAATCATGAACCTGAACCTGGAGATTGGTTCAGTTCAGTCCTTTCACTGAACCCCGAACGCGACCAGCGTTCGGTTCATGAAAAGTTCAGTTCGAACCGAAGTTCAGGTAATGCGCAAGTCAAACTTCGTATTTCCGCATGTGCATGCTGAACCGCGAGTCTAAGGCAAAACAATACCACTATCAGAGGTGGGTTTGTGATGCCGGGGTCGCCAGATTAACCAACTTTTCCCTCTAGGCACCGAGCTTCTCACTCAAGCGTGGCACGGAAATCCACTTTCAAGGTCATTCTGGATCGAGTTTTCCGTCAGTCATGCCTCCCAGTTGACCAGCGTGGCCGAGAAGAAATGGAATTGTACCTCCCGGAATGGTGATCTGTTGTTTTGCGTACAAGTATTGCTGTTCTCATTGATACCATTGACGGTGTGTTGGGAGGACTCAAGAATGACGGTATGGCGCCAAGGCTCTCTGTTCTGGCTTGTTGAACTACTGCAGTCTGGACCGCCCAACGCATTTGAAGAGAAGGTACAAAAGAACACCCCTGGTGTGTCCGATCTATTAGGGCTTACAATCAAGTTTACTTTGGGTACAGAGTTAACCGAAGTTAGGTTAGTCGCAGATGACCACTGGGCTACTGACGCCATCCAGGAGGCTATCGTCGCCGACTACGCGAATTGGAGCTATTGTCAGTCGCTGTTTACTTGGTGACGTGTCCAGAACTGATTGTTATCTGGGACTCCGATACACAATCTGGATCTGTAGGACTCAAGAATGAATTGTGAGAGCTGAAGATAGCGGATCGGGCTCACTGTCATTCGTATCGAGCCTGTTGTGTTCCAGCCTTTTTCCCGGAAGTGGACTGATGTTCATGGATCGACGGCAGTGTTTGGAATTGATCCACCTGAATAACACGCCTTTGCGGTCAAGGTTAGGTACACTCACGAGAAGAATCGCCTGCAGGGCACCCACGAATCTATCCTCTGCGAGATCTGCAATCGTTCACACAATCGTGCGATTATACAACGAGCAAGAGAAACTCAGTTCGTTGTATTGCCACCCTAGTGCTGATGTCACCAGATGAAATCTACGGAATCTGTTCAGCACGATCATGCGCGACATGCCTGACTGTGACCATAAAGCACAGTACCGGTCTGCTCTCTGGAATATTGTAAAAATAGCTGGGCACCTCGGACATTAACACCCTCTTAGGAACAAGTTGGGCGGCTTGTCATCCAATGCAGTTCACGCTTTACTGAATCCTTCGTCCTCACCATCAATGCACTTGACGAAGCTGGGGATTAACTTGAAACTAGTCACCGACAAATTCTGCAGGCGGTGTTTAGGACCATCGACAACACTCTGCCGACGAACGCTCGCTTTCCCACTACACCTGCCCAGGAGATGACATCCTCTTGGTTCCTTTATCCTGCTGAGGATTGGTCCATAAACAAATGGGCGACATCTCTGAGGACGTCTTTGACAAAGACGATTATCTTTACAACTACGTGTATCCTCCAATTCATTGTGTCCTTCCATGTGGATGCTTCACCAGTCTGAGCTGGTCTAGGCCGTGCTGTGTGCTCGCCATGCCTTGAAGATGTGGCAGCCCGTGAGATGGCTAGTGTAGTCTGTGCCGGTCCGGGCTGTGCTGTGCGCTAGGCTAAATATGCCGGGATGCTGGGGCAGAGGCTATGAGAAACAGCTGGTTTGCTGATGACTCAGAGACGGTGTAGATAGCAGTAAGATGTGCGAACATCGCACTGAAGTTTGTGGTCGAGATTTTGCTGAGCCTTAAGGAGTAAGTAAGTTGCAATTTCGCCCTTTCACAGTGAATCCCACCTATCTGAATGATGTGATGGGGTCGTGGGGCGCTGGAGCGGTCACCACCAGCGCAAGGTCGTATAGCCACAACCTGTCTCGACACCAAGTCGCTGATTCCATTATCTGCTATCTGTCGCTGTACAGCCACTGTGGCATGGCGCAGCATCATGTTACCCAGATGGGCCGTTGTGGAAGAACTACCAGGAGTGAGTTCGTACGTGTATTGTCGACGTGCTGATGTGCTAGCCTTAGATAACCTGTCCTGACTCCTGAGCCAAACCGAGGAGGAAACCGAACTGTATCTGATGGTTAGGAAGTGCAACTGCGATCCCTGCAATATCATGAACGTTTTGCTCTCAACCGAGGCACCTGTGGCGCTCGTCAACTTATCATATTTAGCTGACCTTCCCCAGGCTCCCTGTAAGTATACCTGGCGTGAGTCACAGCAATTGGAATTTAGGCGGTGATTTGACCAACATGTGGGTCGCGCGGAAACAATCCGTTGTTTGCATATGCCACAGGTTTCGGGCATGTACTTGCCAACATGCGATCATCGGACCCTCAGATGAGTAATAAGATTTATTGTCTCATAAGCTCGTGGGACAGGCATGCAGTAGTGCGCCAGCGAGTTGCCTCTCTTGTAAATTTTATCACTCTCCGGGCACTGCATGTTTCACAGGTGGCAGATACTCGCAAACGGGGATGTCCGGGGGAACTGATTTGGTCGCCCACACGTACCCTCTGCCTCCACTACCACGCCGCAGCTTCCCCGATGCGAAACTGCTTGTCGAGTGACTATTCCCACCATGACACTACATCTTGTGAGGCTCAGCAACCTTCGTGTCAGTCCATCCATACTATGTATGCTATGTAGATCGTATAACCGTAGCAAAGCAATTTCTGCCAGAATCACGCACTTGGAGCGTGCCGAGGTGCCGAATCAACAAATTATCAGATGATTAGATCACATTTGAGTGTGGCGTTCATTACGGCACGCCTTCTCGCCACATTCAAACGCGAGGCTAATGCGGCTTGGCCGAGCCGGCTACTCTACTAATTTCCTGGTCCGTCACCTCTGGTAACATCAGACACTTACAGGCGTTCGAAATAAATCATGGCTTGATAAATTCATTATGTCCGTTTCAAGGTCGTTCGTCCATCTTTTTTTATCTGAAAATAACAAACAGACGACACAGCCTAATCTGGTAATGTCGGTCCTCGCGAAAGAGCAACTGGTATGTCACATACGGTATCCCCATACGTTCTGCAAGCTGTCGTTTTTCTACCTCAGATTGTAACGGGATAGCGTGCAGGGAAAACAGTTAGGCCACGTAGGGACGTCCGATGGTCGGGGGTCCTTCATTGGATTATAAAGGTCATATATGAACGGCCATCAGCACTAGGACCACTCTCGATGCACCCTCGAGTACTGAGCCTTGTGGGCGTCTCTGGCCATACCGCCGCAGTGTGTGCGGCCTTTGCCCTCGCCTTCACCGTCGTGAAGTGGTTGTGGCCTTCCAAGGTGTGTGTGCGCGGCAACGGAAAAATTCTGGATCTCAACCTTAGTTCGCTTCCCAACAGCTCGACGCGATACCCACCGCCGGATCGAGCACCTGGCTCGGCTCGTGGTGGGCCGGCTTCAAGTACCTGACCAATGCACTCGACGTTCTTCAGGAAGGGTATGAAAAGGTAAGACAAGTTGCTCTGTACCGTCTGATGCTCGGCTTACGCAGTATCTCAGTACAAGAGAGCGCCATTCAAAGTGGCGGTGTTCCACCGCTGGATGGTCGTTCTCAGCAGTCGGGAGCAGGTAGAAGAGCTGCGCAGGGCTCCCGACGACGCATTGTCCTGCTTGGAAGGCGTCAATGACGTATGTTACTGTCTTCCTCTGGATGCGGCTAGCTCGTGCTGAGCGTCACATTAGCAATTCCAGGTTGAGTACACCTGGGGCCGTGAAGTCCATCACAATCCCTATCACATTGCGATTGTGCGCTCGCGGCTGACTCGAAACATCGGAGCGCTCTATCCAGAAATCAGGGACGAGATCATCGTCGCCTTTGACAACGTTCTCAATCTCACGGGACACGGTGAGCATCTTACTCTTATCTGTGATCTCTCTACTTGACGAATGCTCGAACGCACAGAATGGAAGAATGTCTCTGCATGGAGCAGCGTGCAGAACGTGATCTGCAGGACGAGCAGCAGAGTCTTTGTTGGGTTTCCGTTGTGTGAGTCTACGTGTTTCCTGGCTTCGTTATCCGTATTCGACTGCTGCTTTTCTAGGCCGTGACCCCGATTGGGTAGATCTCAGCCTCAAATTCACT
This sequence comes from Boletellus ananiceps, assembly GCA_038089975.1. NCBI lineage: Eukaryota > Fungi > Basidiomycota > Agaricomycetes > Boletales > Boletaceae > Boletellus > Boletellus ananiceps. Next base: position 22,728 of record JBBPLV010000174.1, on the reverse strand, counting down.
CGATATGTCATCACGGGAGCTATGATTATAAAGCTGTTCCCCACTTCCCTGAAACCGTGAGTATTATCTCGCCTCGCCAGTCTTTAGCTTTTAATGGTTGCAGTCTGGCAGCGCGCTTATTTACAAATGTTGTCCACAGCAACGAGCGAGGAAGGAAGCACCTCGCACCACTGATCGAGGAACGCCGAAAATGTGTAAATAAACATGGGAACCAGTGGGCAGACAAACCTGTTGGTGAATTCTGTTCGGAGATAGTGCTGGTACTCACAAGCCATTGATTACAGAACGACCTTCTTTCGTGGTTAATGGAAGAGGCAGAGGGATCAGAGTCGTCGGTAGAAGCATTGACAGCTCGTATGCTGGCCTGCATCTTTGCAGCGATCCACGTGCGTTAGCGTGTCTTCCTCTCTCGCCCAAAACTCAGATCGGGAAATGTTGCGCGTACTAGACATCTTCCACTGTATGTGCTGGGTTTCGTTGACCTTGGCTCGCTTGACCAACATCATACTACAGGCGTTCACAAATGCACTCTTCTATCTCGCAGCAAACCCTCAATACATTCAACCGCTTCGAGAAGAGGTTGAAGGGATCGTTGAGGAGGAGGGATGGACGAAGGCTGCAGTGGGCAAGATGCGAAACATAGACAGTTTTCTGAGGGAGTCTGAACGTCTGCAAGGCCTCAATGGACGTAAGTGTCTCCGCATTTATGTGATACATCAGCCGCTTGATTATTGAATCTGCCAGTGAGTCTTGTGCGCAAGGCGTTGAAAGATTTCACGTTCTCGGACGGGACATCTGTACCCAAAGGGACCATCGTCGCCGCAGCCTCTCGGTGTGTACAATATGATGAAGCGTTCTATCCGAACGCACATACATTCAAGCCCTTCCGATTTGCCAACATGCGCGAAGAGGACGGGGAGGGTGTCAAGTACCAATACGTATCAACGGCACCAGAATATTTACCGTTCGGCCATGGTCGACACGCGTGGTTTGTATCATCTTTCATATTGCTGCCGACGACCATGTGACTGTGCCTAGCCCGGGACGTTTCTTCGCTGCAAATGAGCTGAAATCGATGTTGGCTCATGTGGTGGTGACGTATGACATCAAGTTGCCGGACAACACGAAGGCGCGGCCGCAGACGCTGCATATTGGGACGGCGATGATGCCTGATCCGAATGTGAAGGTCATGTTCAGAAGGAGGGGTCCTGAATGATTTTTCTTGTAGTCAATGTGGGTTAACCAGGGGGGCGTCACCTCATTCTTCTCGTTGTCCTTGCCGAGTGTCTTGGTCTTTGCATGTCCTGCACTGCTGTTGGCATGATCCGCCTGAACTCCCCACGCACCTTTTGCCTTGAATCCTGTTATCGGAGTGGCTCTGCGTGTTGTCATAGCCGGCGGCTCGTCGGACCATCCGCGAAGTGTTTCAGGCTGACAGACATCCGCCCTGTCGTGACCCCCTTTTGAAAAACTGCAGACGCTTCTCGTGGTTGATGAGCTCTGAAAGGATGTGGGGGTAGGGCGCGGTCTACACCAATAAAAAGAAATCACGGCCAAAGTGCCTGAGGAAGCCCAATGATTCAGCGCATACATCAGATACGGAGATTCCAGGTTCCATTTCTTTTTTCAAGTCTCCTTTTGTACGCTGTGCTCCGGGCGGATGTACTTTTGGAGTTGAACGAACAAGTAGAACGTGCATTCTCGTCACGGATGTAGACCATTGTGGGGACGCGGGAAACACGAGGGACCCGTCACCGATCTTGGCACTTTGGCCACGTACCTCAGCATACTGCCGCAAGGGCACGTTTTGTCGATTAAAATAACTTATGTAAGCAACCACATTCATTCCCGTTCCCAAGTATCCGGGATTGGTCGGGGTAATATATTCCGATAAAGAATTCATCATCTCCTGTCTGTGGGTTTGTTTCGCGCGCAAAAACAAGACTGACTACTTGTACCACCAAGAACTACTGCGAACGAGCTCTGAGACGCCCTCACAATTATCGTTGAGCCTGAGCCCAGCTATCTGGTAAATTTTGTGTTTGCAACCCCTTCGGTGGCATTCTGCACAAGGTATCTCCATAGGGACGTACAACGATGCCCGCAGTCATAAAGGCCGTATGGACCGCTATCTGATCGAAAGTGCTGTGCCGTCTCTCAATGTACCTCCGACCACTGGACCTTGTGCGCGTGTCTGGTTATGGGGTCGCAGCGTTGGCTGCTGCCCTCGTCGTTCTCAAGTTGTCTCCGCCTTCGAGGGTGTGTGCAGTCAACGACATTTTTCATCACTTCGTTCCCCCTCATTCTTAGTTTGCTCCCCAAGCTCGATGCAATACCCACAGTTGGTTCGAACGCCTGGCTCGGTTCGTGGTGGGACGGCTACAGGTACCTGACAAATGCGTTGGACGTTATTCAAGAAGGGTACGAAAAGGCAAGTTTGCCCTCTCTGCGCTATTTCATCCTCGCCCACTCGGTCATATCTTAGCACAAAAGAGCACCCTTCAAGATCGCGGTATTCCACAGATGGATGGTCATTCTCAGCAGTCGCGAACACATAGAAGAGCTGTGTAGGGCTCCCGATGACACGCTGTCTCTCTCGGAAGGCGTAAATGATGTGGGTTACTGTCTTCCTCTGGAAGTCATCGGCTCGTCTGAACGTCAAAAACAGGTGCTTCAGACTGAATACACGTTGGGTCACGAAGTTCACCACAATCCCTATCACATTTCGATCGTGCGCTCTCGGCTGACGCAGAATATTGGGGCACTGTATCCAGCATTCAGGAACGAGCTCATCACCGCCTTTGACGACGTCCTCGATCTCAAGGGCAACGGTGAGCGTTTTGCTTTCGTTTGCAGTTGTTACGCGTGAATGCTGAAACACCCAGAATGGAAGGGTGTTTCAGCGTTCAGCAGTGTGCAACAGGTAGTCTGCCGAACGAGCAACAGACAGTTTGTCGGACTTCCGCTATGTGAGACGTCTCGTCGCGCGCATTTCTATCCTATCTTTGACTTTGGTTGTCAGGTCGTGACCCGGATTGGGTAGGTTTGAACATTAGGTTCACCCTGTCTACCGTCGGAGGGTCGTTTGTCGTCGGGATGTTCCCCACCCTCCTTAAACCGTAGGTCGCTTGTATGCACTCGCACACGCCGATCCTTCAACACGGGCTGTAGTCTAGCCATTCGGTTGTTTACGAAAGTAACTCAATGTAACGAGCGAGCAAAGAACCTTCTTGGTCCTGTTATCGAAGAACGACGAAGGCACCCAAACGGGTGGAGCGAGAAACCCGTCTGTCAATGCCTTTCGGAGACAATATCTACACTCATTGTTGTTTACTCGTAGAACGACCTTCTCTCGTGGTTGATAGAAGAGGCGGAGGGACCAGAATTGTCAGTAGAGGCATTGACAACTCGTTTATTAGCTTGCAACTTTGCAGGAACCCATGTGCGTCCACTCTGTCGTTTTCTCATGAGGAAAGCTCAGATCTGCCCATGGACTGCAACCAGTCGACTGCCACGGTATGCAGTGAAGTCTACTGGACCTAGCCCACTCGACCCACATCACCCCTAGGCTTTTACTAATGCACTCTTTTGCCTTGCAACAAATCCTCAATACATTCACCCGCTTCGGGAAGAAGTTGAGGGTATCGTTGACAAGGAAGGATGGTCAAATGATGCGCTGCGCAAGATGCGAAAAGTAGACAGCTTTTTGAGGGAGTCCAAACGCATGGAAAGCCCTATCGGAGGTATGTGTGCCCCACACCCATCTGATCCATGAGTTGGTTGCTTACCGAGTTCATTAGTGAGTTTGTTGCGAAAAGCATTAAAAGATTACACATTTTCGGACGGTACATTTGTACCAAGGGGGACGATGATCGCCGCAGCCTCTCGATGTATACATCATGACGAAGAGTTCTACCCGAACGCTGGCTCGTTCGAGCCCTTCCGGTTTGCTGACCTATGTGAAGAGGACGGGAAGAAGACAGGCCACCAATATGTGTCGACAACGCCCGAGTATCTGCCTTTTGGGCATGGTCGACGTTCATGGTGCACCTTGTTGTCTCCGATGACCAAGAGAAAGTGCTGACGACATGACAGCCCAGGTCGCTTCTATGCTGCCACCACGATAAAATCGATGTTGGCTCACGTTGTGGTGTCATACGATGTCAAGTTGGACGACAATACGACGAGATCGCCGAGGCTGTATGTTGGGATGGCGATGATTTTTGACCCAAGTGCAAAGGTTGTGTTCAGAAGGAGGGTTGTCTAGACAATTTCTCAATTTCTTTGTACGCAACTCGAGTTGATGGTAAGCACGAATTTTACGAGAGGGCCCCTCTGGAGGAACCGTCATCTCGTCCTTATCCCCCGTACTCGGCCATAGTGCCAGATGAAAAATTAAATGGGCAAGTCCAAAGGGATATAATTAATGATACACCCAAGAAACGGTCAAAGTCGGAGCGGATCAGGTGAAACGGGCAACCGGTACAGCAATGATGGGTGGGTACCAAGCAAGATGCACAGAAAATGGGGCGGGAGGGTTCGAGCTGATATGTGGACATGGCATCTGCAGACCGGTCTAACAACGTAACGTTTTGACGACACCTTTTGCACGATTCTTGAGCAACGATTGGTTCGCCTGTGACCAGATGAATGGAGTTGCCGACAGATGCTACTATACCCATTTATATTGTCTGCGCAGAGGTCTGCGCAGACTTTTCTTGCAGCCGATGCTGGTGCGGGCCTACGTTCGGGTCCGTGAGTGACCGGTTGACCGGCATCATTGGAATGCACAGGGTCCACCGTAAGTACTTGAGTAACCAATGCTTACGACGTTCGTCAAACGGTTTAGCAAACCTCGATGTCTTGGCAGGAAGGTCATACTACATCGTCGAACGAAGGATGGTAGAGATTAATTACGAGAAACGAGAAATGGTTTATCAAGCGATATATTCACAGGCCTCACTGCGGACTTGCAGGGGCATGATCTTGAGTGTCCTCGGCTCCTTGAAAGAGTCATACAAAGGTTGATTTGAAGCCCACCTTGCGCTAACACTTGACCGTCGATGAGGGCGCGTGGGACGCCGGCCATACGAGCAAGCGAGACTAGGGTAAATAATACCACACGATGCCAAACTTCGCCTACTTAATAAGTTGGTAGTTGCTCCGTATGTAAACGACACCTGCAATGATAAGCCACGACGCGTAAGTGCACTGAACTCCAGTTGGAATAGCAAAATTACTATAAAAAAACCCCAAGTTTATACAGTAACTTGGATCTTGTCAGACTCGTCGTAGCGACCTGATGCAGACCGTGGCGAACAGTCCCATGGCATGGCTTTCGCCACCCCGGTCCATGTATCAGCAACCTCGCGTAAAGACGATCTCTGTGTTCGCTTCTCGCTTCGACGGGATGTCCCACGACCTGAATCAGAGCCCACGGATTATGAAAGTTATTCATGTCGCGATGAGGTTAAGAAGCGCTGGAATCTCTCAATGCACTCCCGATCACTGGACCTTGCAGGGATGTCCACACACAGCATCGCAGCGTTGTCTGCTACCTTTGTCTTCGTCGTTCTCGCTGTCAAGCTCTTCCAGCCTTCAAAAGTGAGTAAAGTAACAGAGTCTCAGGCGTCCGGTGTTTATTCGCTTCCCAACAGCTCGATGCGATACCCACAGTTGGGTCGAACAGCTGGCTCGGCTCGTGGTGGGCTGGTGTCAGGTATATCACCAATGCGATGGACATCATTCAAGAGGGGTACGAGAAGGCAAGTCACGTATTCCGTCCATTTTATCTACTCTCACCCAGAGTTTCAGTACCAAGGAGCGCCGTTCAAGATTGCGGCGTTCCATCGTTGGATGGTCATTTTCAGCAGTCGCGAACACCTAGAAGAACTGTCCCGAGCTCCCGATGACGCGCTCTCGTTGTCGGAAGCCATCAACGACGCAAGTTTCTGCCTTCGGTGTGATTAACTTGTATTGAATTTCACTACAGGAAGTTCAGATCGAGTACACGATGGGACATGAGATTCATCATAACCCTTATCATATTCCGGTTTTACGCTCGCAGTTGGCTCGAAATGTCGGGGCATCGTATCCAGGAATGAGGGATGAGATTACTGCTGCCTTTGACGACATTCTCAATCTTAGGAGCAACGGTTAGCATCTCAGTCTCATTTGTGATTGGTGTCCGTGAACGCATCATCACCCAGAATGGAAGGGCGTCCTGACGTTCAATAGGGTGGAGGAAGTGGTCTGCAGGTCCAGCAACAGACTATTTGTCGGACTTCCGTTGTGTGAGTCCATCTGCTGTCCTTCCCTCGCTACACTTTAAGCTTCGATTGCTCTAGGCCGTGATCCCGATTGGGTGGATCTGAACGTCAAGTTCACCGAGCATGTCATTAAGGGAGGAGTGATCACGAAGCCATTCCCCACCCTTCTCAAACCGTAAGTTCCTTGCTCCTCGTATGAGCTTGTCCAGGAACGGCGCCTTACAGTCTAGCCATCCGGTTGTTCACGGAGATTACACAAAGTTACAGGCGTGGAAGGAAGCTCCTCACTCCCATAATCAAGGAACGACAGGAATGTCTAGATCGATATGGGGATCAGTGGACCGACAAACCTGTTTGTCCAGCCTCCTTCGGAGACGATATTTGTACTTAGTATTTTTTTACTCATAGAATGACCTTCTCTCCTGGTTGATGGAAGAAGCAGAAGGACCAGAGTTGACAATAGAGGCATTGACAGCTCGTATGTTGGTTTGCAATTTTGCGGCAATCCACGTAGGTCTATATGATCTTCTCCTGCCCGACACTAACACTGTTGCTTCTGCGGGCATTAGACAACTTCCACGGTATGTGCTTCGTTCCATCGGTCCTAGTCCACTTGACCAACATGATACAATAGGCTTTCACTAATGTCATCTTCTACCTTGCGGCAAATCCTCAATACATTCAACCACTTCGAGAGGAGGTTGAAGCGGTGATTGAAGAAGAAGGGTGGTCAAAGACTGCATTGGGCAAAATGTCAAAGGTGGATAGTTTTATAAGAGAATCCGAACGAATGGATAGCCCAAGTGGAGGTATGAGTCCCCACACTCCGATTCGTGAGCTGTTTGATTATCGAGTGTGTTAGTGAGTCTGTATCGCAAGGCATTGAAAGACTATACGTTTTCGGACGGTACGTTTGTACCAAAGGGGACCTTGATTGCCGCAGCTTCCCGATCCATACACCATGACGAAGCGTTCTACTCGAACGCGCATGCATTCGAGCCCTTCCAATTTGCTGGCCAGCATGGAGAGGATGGAAAGGGTAAGAGGCACCAATATGTCTCGACAGGGCCAGAGTACTTGCCATTTGGCCATGGTAGACGCGCGTGGTACTGTCACTCCTTGCTGTTATGGACGACGAGAAATCACTGACGATATGATAGCCCTGGACGTTTCTATGCTTCCACCGTGCTCAAATCGATGCTGGCTCATGTTGTGGTGACGTATGATGTCAAGTTGGAAGACAATGCGACGAGGCCGCTGAGATGGCACATGGCGACTGCGTTGATGTTTGACCCAAACGCCAAGGTCGTTTTCAGGAGGAGGATTATCTAGTTGGTTTTCTCGCGTGCGTAGATAGAAGGGACCCGGGCTTAGAGTGCCGTCCGAGTTACCTTGTCATGATGAATGCCCTTGCACGGATGGTGAGCTTGATTTGTATATATTGTTAGCGGAATCACTTTGGTCGTTGTTACAGAAGTGGTGACCACAACATCGCTGGCGTGCATCCTATCATTTCACCACACATTTTGAAAACAGAGCCGTCGAGGTAAACATGTTTCCTCTTGCGTTCGGCTGCACAGGGACACTGAATAGGATCCACCAACTTAACCCCTCGACGATGACGACGAGACAGGTGTATGAGTTGGATTGTGCGATAGGATAGTAATAATGAATGTGCAACGTGGCATTAGTACTTCCTATCGAATGACCGTAGCGCTCACGTCTGGCAACGTTCCCAACCTTTGGTTCAATCAGCAGACAGCCGGGACCGAGCAACACCAGAGGTAGATTACACACATATCAATCAAGCTTTTCAGCATCCGAGTCGATCCGACCGGCATCCTTGGCACTATGTCCGGGAACCCGAGCAATCACCGGCCCTTCTCCACTGTCAACATATGCTGCGCTGAGACAGTGCGAGATAACCATGCCGACGGTTAAAAGTGCGAGCGCACAGGCAGACTCGCACTCACAGTATGTGCCCCGGTGACCACTATGCGACGATCAGAAGTAAGCGGGCATGCTGCTTCAGATGAACAGAACCTTCTGGCCATGTACACGTCGGCACAGCAGTCACATACACCAATACAGAACCCTGTCATTATTGGCAGAGTTTCTCAAAAGTGAGGAGGTGCGAGACTAGCAAGGTTATGGTATACCAAAGTGTGTATAGTTCGATAGTCCGGTCGGCGTTGACCGGAGATCGTCTTGTGCTGGGCAGCAAGGCCTGCTAGGGAGGTCTCTTCTCGCAGTTCCTTCCAGTGAGAGTGACAGAAAGTGGACCAATGGGCAAATAGATCATGGCGAAATGTACGTCGTCAAGTTGTCGTAGAAACAGACCACATCTTCAAGGCTCGGTTCGGCCTGTACACAGCGTTAAGCACCGTCATATTCGAGGTCTGATCGGTATCTCAGGAGAGCTTTATTCCGCACACCGGATGATCTTGCCCCAAAGAGGGACTGTCCTGGACATGACCCATGGCTTGACTTCAACACCTATGCAGCGGATTGCGTCGTAGCCCAAAGAGGATTGTACATCACAAGTATTGGGAATGACTCGTCGACGCTCAGTCCGATGGTAGTTCAGTTCAAGGACAAAATAACGAATCGGAAAGGAATGTATCCCGGCGACAGCGATTGACTGATAATGTCAGCTACCTCGATCAACTTGATCATTGGACCAGATGACTGTGGTGCATAGATGTCCAAAGCACCAGCGAGATACAACAGTTTCTACCATGAAAAGAGATCCGGTGAATTCGATCGTGCAGACAATGACAACAGAACGCACCACTCAGCGGCTTCCCCAAGTCCTCCGTAGCGATCGACAGATTCTCTTTTAAATGCTCCACATTCTATGCGGCTTGCGGGACGGAGGTTCTAGAGACCATTAGGATAAGTAGACCACGCCCGTCAAATACAATAAGGCAAGTGATTTGATCACGAGAACGCGCATGCACCAGCCCAGAAACGTACAAATCAGTGAGTCTGACCAACAATTCGTGTCACCGTGGTACGCAACGGTCTTATGTGTTAATGCGCTGTGGCCATCTTCGCCAGGGGCGAAAAGGAGACAGGATGTAGCAGTAATGTGTGTTTGTACGAGTCCTGTCAGCCGTAATGGGATCGGAGGTGTCGGTCTGAGCAACCAGGAATAAACGAATACCAGGTGTTGCGGATGTCGGTGGCATGCGGGAAACTATTTTCAGGAAGACGTTGGGGATTGACTTTTCCCGCCCTCAGTGGGACGCAAGGGTTAGTGGCTAAGCTGGCCTAGAGGTCTTACATAAGTCACTATTCCTATCCTTTCTCAGGCTGCGATCTATGTCGCACCCGAACCCACGTTGCCTGCTGACCTCCCATCTTGGTTAGCGCTCCAGTATCAATGTCGCGCTCGTTGCGTCCGAGATGTTGGAGTCACGTGGTACATGCTTCATCTTTGTGCTCTACTGATCTGCTAACCGTTGCTAACGCATCCCACAAATTCTTCGGTCAGCTCCTAGTATCCTCATTGCCCTCAGATGGTGGTGACGTAGCCGCGTTGAGTTTCGGGCACGTCAAGGACGTTTGAGGGGAATTCGGGTGGGTATTCCCCCACCTTTCGTTCCGCCAGTGCATCGAGATATTTTAGTGCCTTCTTTGATGCCTAAGGTCGACTCCATGTGTTGTGGTAGCAACGATAGGTGGGTGCCGGGTAAAATGAACGACAAATGGGGGTTTGAGCTGATATGGTGCGAGGGCCCACAGTACGTGGCGGGCCTGGGAGTGGTGGTGTCGTTAGAGTACACACGCCCACCGTGAGTGACCTTGCTTACGGCGTTCGTCAAACAATTGAGCAAACCTTCTACGAAGTCCTAGTACTAATCAGGTATCCGGCATGGCCTTAAATTAGCAAGCCCAAGCGCTCACTTTTTGTAAACAAAAAGAGAAGTGGCTATTCAAGCGTCGCATAGAGCCACAATCAACCAATAGGGAGGCTGGCTCACTTACGGGACAGCTATGCAACCGCTGTCTATTTTTTGCAGATAGGCTAGGATGGTCATGCTTACGTTGTCGAGCGACAGGTTGGTGGTAATCAATCACGAGAAACGAATAATGATATATCAATATCAAGCGGTATTGTTCGCGGGCTTCGTTGTAATCATGCAAGGGAATGTTCTCGAGCGTCCTCGGTTCACTCGGAAGAGTTATAACTTGTGGTGACACTTGGCCCTTTACAAGGATGTGTGAGCCATACGGGCTGACGAGATAGTGGTAGTAAGATCACAAACTCAGATATATAACACCACTTGAAGCCGAACTTAGATAGTAAAGTTCTACACTCAAGGCTTCGCTCGGCTCAGCAGCGGCGGAAGTTCCATGCATAAATGACACCAAATGAAATCAAGACTCGCATAAGCCACGACTCGTAAGTGCACTGAACTCCAGTTGGAACAGCAAAAATGTCGAAATAAATTCTGATTTGTGCAATGCTGTCTCAAATTTTGATCTCTGAACCCATCATAGTAATCTGGTGCAGTGGTGGCCATGTTGAGTAGCCCCACCATTTTCTCTACTTCGGTTCGTGTCCCAGCGACTTTCGGCCTAGGCGATCTTCGTATATCGCTTCCCAACATGTTTACCAACTACTTCGATCGTGCGGTGTGGGCTTCGCTGGGATGTCCCACGATTTGAATCCAAGCTGGTGGATTATAGAAGTCATTCAAGTTGTCATGAGGTCTCTCAATGCACTTGCGATCGCCGAACCTCGCAGAGATGTCCATGCACAGCGTCGGCTGCTGCCGTTGTCTTTGTCGTTCTCACCGTCAAGCTCTTCCAGCCTTCAAAAGTGGGTGGATTAATAGAATCCCAAGCTTTCAGTGTTTATTCGCTTCCCAACAACTCGATACGATACCCACAGTTGGGTCGAACAGCTGGCCCGGCTCGTGGTGGGCTGGTGTCATGTATATCACCAATGCGATGGACATCATTCAAGAGGGGTGCGAGAAGGCAAGTCACGTATTCCGTGCATTCATATACTCTCACCCAGAGTTTCAGTACCAAGGAGCACTGTTCAAGACTGCGGCGTTCCGTCGTTGGATGGTCATTTTCAGTAGTCGTGACCATCTGGATGAGCTGTCCTGAGCTCCCGACGACGTGCTCTCATTGTCGGAAGCCATTAATGATGCAAGTTTCTACCTTCGTTGTGATTAACGTGTATTGGATCCCACAACGGGAGATTCAAGTCGACCACATACTGGGCCATGAAACATATCATAATCCTTATCATACTCCGATTTTGCGTTCGCGGTTGACTCGAAATATCGGACAATTATATCCAGGAGTGAGGGATGAAATTATCACCGCCTTTGACGATGTTCTCTGTCTTAGGGGCAATGGTGAGCATCTCAGTCACATTGGTATCTGCATGATTTGACCCCCAGAATGGAAGAGCGTTTTGGCGTTTGCTAGGCTGGAAGAAGTGATCTGTGGCTCAAGCAACAGACTGTTCGTCGGACTTCCATTGCGTGACTCCACCCTTATCCTTGCCTCGTTACACTTTTAGCTTTGGTTGTTCCAGGCTGTAACCCCAATTGGATAGATCTAAACATCAAGTTCCCAGAGCATTTCATTAAAGGAGGGCTGATTATGAAGACGCTCACCGCCCTTCTTAAATCGTAGGTCCCTTTCGCCCCCGATGAGTCTGTCCAGGAATGAAGCCCTCGCGTGGTCACAGTCTAACCCTTTGGTTGTTCACGGAGATTGCACAAAGTTACAAAGTGGGGAGAAGCTCCTTGGTCCCATGATTAAGGAATGACAGGAATGTCTAGATCGCTATGGGGATCAGTGGACCGACAAGCATGTTGGTCAGCTTCCTTCGGGGTCAATGTTCGTACTCGCTATTGTTTACTCATAGAATGACCTTCTCTCCTGGCTGATGGATGAAGCGGAGGGATCAGAGTTGACAGTAGAAGCACTGACTTTTGCAATTTTGCGGCAATCCACGTAGGTCTATATATGATCTTCTCCCACCCGACGCTGATACTATTGCCTCGTGTGGGTATCAGACGATCTCCACGGTATGTGTTTCATTCCATCTGCCCTGGTCCACTTGACCAACACGACACCATAGACTTTCACTAATGTCATCTTCTACCTTGCGGCAAATCCTCAATACATTCAACCACTTCGAGAGGAAGTCGAAGCGGTGATTGAAGAAGAGGGGTGGCCGAAGGCTGCATTGGGCAAAATGCCAAAGGTGGATGGTTTTATAACGGAATCCACACAAATGGATAGCCCAAGTGGAGGTATGAGTCTCCACATTTTGATTCGTGAGCTGCTTGATTATCGAGTGTGTTAGTGAGTCTGTATCGCAAGGCATTGAAAGACTACACATTCTTGGACGGTATGTTTGTACCAAAGGGGACCATGATTACCGCAGCCGTCCGATCTATACACCATGACGAAGCATTCTATTCGAATGCGCATGCATTCGAGCCCTTCCGATTTGCTGACCAGCGTGGAGAAGATGGAAAGGGTGAGACTCACAAATATGCGTCGACGGGGCTACAATACTTGTCGTTTGGCTATGGTAGACGCGCGTGGTACTGTCACATCTTGCCGTTATGAACAGCGACAAGAAATCACTGACGATATGATGGTCCTGGACGTTTATATGCGTCCTCCGTGCTGAAATCGATGCTGGCTCGTGTTATGGTGACGTACGACGTCAGGTAGGAAGACAATGCGACGCGACCGCTGTAATCGTACATGACGTCCGTGTTGATGTTCGACCGAAACGCCAAGATCGCTTTCAGGAGGAAGATTGCGTAGATGGTTTTCTTTCATGCACGCTGACTCATAACGAGCTCTGCGCATAGGTAAAGAGGACCTGTGCTCTCAGTCTCAGCCTCGACTTTGACAATGAATTTCCTGATCGTGAACTCGATTTGTATGTATGCTTGGCAGAATCACTTGGATCATTTGCTCGCTACTAATGACCCACGACCTTGGGCCCTCCACCTTAACTAGCATGCGCCCTGTCTAGATTTCAAAGCTACTGCCAAAGTGTCTTTGAACGTGTGCACGCGAGGCCGACGATTTGTCATTTCACCATCCCCGCTCTGAAAGCAGAGCTGTTGCGACAAACCTGTTTCCTCCTGTGTTTGATTGTGCGACAGAATAGCAAGAACATAATGTAGAACGCGGCATTAGTACCCCCAACCGAATAGGTTTGGCGCTCACGTCTCTCCACCCGCACGGCGTTCTCGACCTTTGGTTCAGTTAGCAGGGTCCAAGAGCCCGAGCAATCACCAGGCCCTTCTCAGCTATCAAGGACGTCCATGGGGATGATACAGTGCGTCCGATGTTGACATACCGATGGGTCGAAAGTGCCAGCGCACGGATGGACGCGTACCCACAGTACCCCCCGCGATCACTATGCAACGATCAGAACCAGCGGGCCGGGCATGTTGGTTACAGCCAGCCAGAAACTTCTGGCCACGTGTGCATCGGTCCAGCGGTCACATGTAGAATCCAGTTATCACTGTAGTCTCCCGAAACTTCGAGGTGGTGCGACGCTTACGGTGAAAAAAGCAGGGACATGAGATACCAAGGTGTGCATAGTTTGATAGTCCGATCGGCATTGATCAGAGATCGTCTCGTGCTGGGCAGCGAGCACGTCTTCTCTTCTGGACACGTCCAGCGAGTGACAGAAAGTAAAGTAAACACATGATTAAACAAGCCATGGCAAGGCGTATGTCATCAAGTGGTCGTGGAAATAAGCTGTACCTTTTTCAAAGCTCGACTAGCGTTGGGCTTTATCATATCCGATGTCTGATCGGTATCCCGGAAGAACTCGTGCAAACATTCCGCGGCACCGGACATGTGAGTGATCTTGGCACAGGCGGACAATGATGCGCGGGTCAGGGGGTAGGATGGTCTTGTCCTGAAGGACTGTCCAGAACATGACCCGTAGCTGGACTCCAGCACCCATGCGGCGGATTACGTCACAGCCCAGAAAGGATTGTACATCACAAGTATCGGGCATAGCTCGTTGATATTCGTCCTGTTAACAAGTCAATTCAAGAACAAGAGAAAGAACTGGGAGGGAACGCGCACGCCTCGGCTGGCGTGAGCAACGTGTCAAGCCAGTTAAACAACGCGCGCGGCTCAGTGGAAGCCGCAAATGCATTTGAGGGACGATTAAAGGCCACATTCCCATTCCCGAGCTCATCGTGGACGGAGAAGCCTCTAAAGCATTTGACTATCACTTTCGTAGCCTTTGCCCACTCAAACTCAATATCACTGATGTCAGTGGATATATAGATTACATGGAACGGAAAAATGAGCACCCTCTCGAGAACTCTTCGCTTGGCACTGTGGATGACATCTGACAGCGATTGGCTGATAATGTAAGTTACCTTCATCAAGCACCGCTTAGTTTCTGGACCAGATGACTCTGATGCGTAGATGTCCAAAGCACCGGTGAAGATACAACGATTCTCGTCACGCAAAAGCGTCTGTAAAAAGCGATCGTACATGCAACGACAATGGTAACGCATATACTCACCAGCTACCCCAACTCTTCCGCAGCAATCGACGGCTGCTCTAGTATGTAAATGTTCACGAAAATGCACATGCACGCACTAGCCCCAAAACGTACAAGTTGGCAAGTCCGGCCAACAATTCGTGATCACCATGGCATGTGATGATCTCACGTGTCAACGCATTGCGGCCATCCCCACTGAGGGCGAAAATCAACGCGTAACCCGGACAGCGACATGCGGCGCCATGTCTGCCATGATGGGTTTGGTGGCGTCTGTCTGAAGATCGGGACTGAACGAGATCAACGCGTCACGTCGCTCCAAAGCCAGGCACCGGTTGTATGCGCCTCGAACGTTTGTGGAATACGGGAAACTGTTTTTAAATAGACACCGAGGATCTTCCTTTGCTAGCGGTATGGTGGTGGGAGACGGGAACGAGGTATGTGCTTCCTGCCTTCCATGAGGGATGTCTTAGCGAAATCTCCGAGTCGGAGTCGGCGTCAGAGCTGAACGAACTTGCGCGGCACCGAGTGGCAGGGCTAATGCTAGCCGGGGTACCCAGCCTGTCATACACCTTCAAACTTGCGACGAACATAGCAACACTCTCGGGCCCGAGGACGCCGGCGACCCCAATAGTACCCAGCACCCGGCCTCATTGCCTCCTGCGCCCTGTGTTATGAGTCATGTAACTGCCCTCTTCCCAGTCCTTCACCGCCACGCCGCCTGCTTCCGAAGACCACTGCATTGTAGCGAAGACTGAGGGTTTCCATACTGCCCTCTGCTGAGTCTGTAGAACCAATGCTGAGTGGAAAACATTGTCCAGACGTCCGAAAGCGCTCGCGTGAACGGTACCGAGCGCAGAAGTTGCTTAGGTGTGCATGGGCTCGTAGATGGCGGCAAGAAGGAAAGACATATCGGCCGACTCCACTTTCTCCCTTCCCAGCCTTTCCACCCTTCATCTCGCCACCTCTGCACTTCGAAAGCGTCAGTCAGCGGGGCCGTTGGACCGGGCAGAAACGTGAGAGTGATCCATCTTATGTAATAGGGCAGCCACAGTCCGGCCTGACTGACCGTGACTGACAGGACATGGCGATACTTAAAACCTCCCCCTCGTGATAGGCGACCTCCCGCATGATACCCACTCTCCTCGTGACTTTACCATGTGCCCCGTTCCCTTCCTTGACAGACCCTTGGTCCTTCTATATTTACTAGCCACCTACATATATAAGTTCGACTTGTCGATAGCGTAGGCAGTCTTCTTCGAATCAACTGGGGTTGGACCCAGTGAGATACCGCGGAAAGACTCTGTATCGTTACAATTTCCGATGAGTCGGGAAAGAGGGTCTTAAGTACCTCAACCAGCTTCCTGGAACTCGGCAACATTGACACCGAGAACAACTGCATCCAGTCGACAGCCTCGATCGTCCAAGTGAAAACTGTGTGATGGTTCCTAGACACTGACAGCCCGACAGCCTTCGGATTTCAATTCCAGCCAGGTACTCGCAAACTATCGATGCATCAGTGAAGTGCAGATTGCAACTTTTCGTGAACCGTAAGTATAGGTAGGGTGAATGGACAATGGGTCGCGAAGAATATGCCGCGTTGGCATCAGTGCAGCTCTTGGTGCATGTCCCATGCTCTGGCAACATTTAGAACAGAGTCCTTTTTCAGAGCCTGGGGGCCCCATTAAGCATTCGCGGGCGTTTTTCAAAGCGCTGAGCACTAGTCAAGAGCCGATCGGATGGAGGGGTTAGCAGCGGATGGGTACCGAACAGGGCTTTGAGTTGATGACTGACATAGTGGAGGGGGTGTGCCTATACGGACGTTAGACTGGGCGGTCGTACCCATGGCGACCATCAGACTACTTGCGGACCTCAGTACTTGGCTCGCGGAAAGTCACACACCGACGAGCAATGGCTGGTCGAGATTAAACAACCACATGGAACAATCGACGGGCATCAAACGGCATGTCCGTAGATCTCACCGGAGGCGCGTATGTGCGGCATTATGAACTCACTGAAGGTATTGTATGAATATCAAGCAAGACTTGCCTCGGGCCGCTTGAATCTGTAGACACGTCTGAAACCTGTTACTGTCATAATATACTTGTATTCGACTCCAATGCGAGCTGGTTCCCGTCAACGGAGTCAGAACGCCTGGCGAGGCACAGTCTGGGATGCAAAGTCCTGGCGGGGTGTAAGTACAGCCCCTGCGGCTGATGCGCCAACACTGCCAAGCAGGGTGCCTGGGAATGCAGCACAAGGACGAGCAAACAACACTAATCCGGAGTCATTGCATAGTACTCCATACGTAACGACACCAAATGAAATTCAAACTCGCATAAGCCACGCAAGCTCCAGTCAATGCGAATGCTGAAAGGGTTTGTCCCTCCGACTTGATCCCGCCTAGGCTCGCCCTAGCAACGGCTGCGGTTAACACCTCCTGTGTCTCCTTCCCCTTGTCACACCGTTATATCTCAGCATGCACGGACAGAGTCTATCTCCGTATTGCTGCTCAACATGCTCACTGAGTAACCATATTTGTGCTGTGTCGTGCAAGTTATAAAAGTCATGCGAAACAGGCTATGAGATCAAGAAGCGCTCAAACCTTTCCCGATGCACTCTCAATCCCTCCATCTTGTGGGCGTCTCTGCTTATACTGCCGTAGCCCTTGCTGCCGCCCTTGTCGTCATCGTAAAGTCGTCCAAGCCCTCAAAGGTGAGTACGGCAACGGAAAGTCTAACTTCCCGCCGCTCGGCGCTGATATGTTTCCCAAGCTTGATGCCATACCCACAGTCGGGTCGACCACCTGGCTCGGCTCGTGGTGGGCCGGCCTCAAGTATATTACCAATGCCCTCGACTTTATTCAAGAAGGGTACGAGAAGGCAAGTCGCACGCTCCGCACATGTGGTCTGTTCTCACTCAGTTTCAGCACCAAAGAGCGCCGTTCAAGATTGCGGCGTTCCATCGTTGGATGGTCATTTTTAGCAGCCGTGAGCACCTAGAGGAGTTGTCCCGAGCTCCCGACGATACGCTTTCATTGCTGGAGGCCATAAACGATGCAAGTCACAATTCCTCTGAGGCGATCAACCCGCATTGAATTTCACATCAGGACGTCCAGATCGAGTACACAATGGGCCATGAAATTCATCATAATCCCTATCACATTCCAGTTTTGCGTTCGCACTTGACTCGAAATATCGGAGCATCGTATCCCGGAATGAGGGACGAGATTATCACTGCCCTTGATGACATTCTCGATCTCAAAGGGAACGGTCAGCACCATGCTCCCATTGTGATTGATGTCCATAAGCACCATAACACCTAGAATGGAAGGGTGTCCCACCGTTTAGTAGCGTGCAGGGGGTGATCTGCAGAGCAAGCAACAGACTATTTGTCGGACTTCCTTTGTGTGAGCCTACTCGTTACCCGTTCTGTCCGCGCCCAGCTTCAATCCTTGCAGGTCGTGACCCCGGTTGGATAGATCTGAACCTCAGGTTTACCCAATACGTCTTCAACGGATCGGTAATTGTAAAGCTGTTCCCTACCATTCTTAAACCGTCTGTCATCTCGTATCTTGCATGCGCCTGCAGGACACTGATTTCTTACATGATCAAAGTCTGGCCGTTCGGTTGTTTACGAAGGTTACCCAAAGTAATGAACGCGCAAGGAAGTTCCTTGGACCAATAATTGAAGAGCGACAAAGGTGCCTGAATGAGTACGGCAATCAGTGGGCAGACAAACCCGTCGGTCCATCTCGTTCTGAGACAACATTCATATTCACCTTTGTTTATACACAGAACGATCTTGTCTCATGGCTGATGGAGGAAGCGGAAGGGCCAGAATTGACGGTGGAGGCATTGGCGGCTCGGGTGTTAGCATGCAATTTTGCAGCAATCCACGTGGGTTTAGATACCACGTCCTCTTTTCAACCCTGACACTCTGCCAATGTTGCTCGCACCAGACGACGTCTACTGTATGCACTTAGGCTTGACTCCATCAGCCCTAACCCGCTTGGCTAACAACACAGCAGAGCTTCACTAATGCACTCCTGTACCTCGCAGCAAATCCTCAATATATCCAACCGCTTCGATCAGAAGTTGAAGCTGTCGTAGCGAAGGAGGGATGGACAAGAGCTGCACTGGGCAAAATGCGATGGGTAGACAGCTTTATGCGAGAGTCTGAACGTATGGATGGCCCTAATGGTGGTATGTGCCTTCGAATTTATGCAGTCCGTAATCTACTTGACGACCGAGTGGATCAGTGACTCTGCTACGCAAGGCGCTGAAAGATTTCACACTCTCGGACGGTACATTCATACCAAAGGGTACAATGATTGCCGCAGCCTCCCGATCCATACACCACGATGAAGCGCTCCACTCGAACGCACACGCATTCAACCCATTCAACGAATCTGCTCACTTGCACGAAGAGGACGGAAAAGGTGTAAAGCAGTCGTATGTGTCGACAACATCCGAGTACTTGGCATTTGGCCATGGTAAACACGCGTGGTACAGTCACTCCTTACTGTTGTGGAACTGCGGGGAATAGCTGACGATGTGCTAGTCCCGGACGATTCTATTCTGCCAGCATGCTAAAGTCCATATTGGCTCACATCGTGGTGACGTACGACGTCAAGTTGGAGGACAACGCGAGGGGATCGCAGAGGCAGCATCTTGCGACGGCGCTGATGTTCGATTCAAACGCCAGGGTTATGTTTAGAAGGAGGGTTAACTAGATAGCACACGTCAACCAATGGTAAGTTCATCTCATAGTGTATGCAGAGGTGCTCGGGGGCGATTGTCGCCTTGCGTTTCCGAAGTCACTGACCTTAGACTTATCCCTCAATTATCTATTTATGTATTATGGCTTGACATTGATTCTTGTCTCGCCCAAGTTTGCGTGTGGACCACAATTGCATCTGTGCAAAAACTTCAAAATAAGTCAGTTGAACTCCAAGCTAGACAGTACTTAGGCAACCAACTATATTTTTTCTTCGCGTTTCACGTTCGGGCCGGCAGGTACATTCGACTCTGATATATACACCCCGTAACCCATGCATCCTTGGACGCCCCGAGTGCTCGGCTACCACTGCATGGCCTCCCTGACAACCTGTACACCCCATCACCCATGCTCCAAGGCTGGTCCCGAGGGGCATGGGTTATGACAGAGTCGACTATACCTGGACTGATGTTGCGAACACCGCGGTGTGATTATTAATGCTTGTTTGCCCATGTCTGTGCTAGGCCCGGAACCTGCTTGGCAGGCCGGTACAGCCGCCGCCCCTTCATTACGCATGTATAGAAGGCCAAGCCTGCGACGCCGCCGGGCACTTTCCACCCAGCTCTTCTTAAATGGGTCGGCCAGTTGTTCACGACTGCCCAGTTGTGCATGAATAGACGCGTCGACAGATTCAAACGGTCTTCTAAGTGTAATGAACGTACGGCGTTCGCGCGCAGCCCCGTCATCAAAGCCCGTCGGCTACGAGGTCCATTGTTACCTACGACCGACCATCTTTCCCCTTTCTTTTCTGCCCCTTTCATCTCCTTTCGTGTACCACGAACGCTGGGCTATCCCTTTTGTTACTATAGACGCTTTATGCTTGTCCACCCCTTTCCTATTTAGTTGTACCACGAGTTTCTTTGTTGCATACAGTATTTAGGTGCCCGGTGCGCCCATGTACACCATCATACAATATCAGAGATCATATCACGCGATCACCCGCGTCCTATTCCACCGCAGTTCCCTTCCAATCTCGCTCCCGCTCTCGCCTAAAGTCGCCCGATTCCGCTTTTCGAAATTGACGACGTGTCCGCTCGTGTCATTTCACCACTTGTCGCTTACCTAACCCACCCTCCTTCACCGCCTCTCTGTTGCTGTCCCCTTCAAACTCGCCTACCTCGGTCGCCGAACCCGTCGACCATCTACATAAGTATCTCTCTCGGAGGTAAAATGTTGCCTTGTGGTGAGTTTCACTTGAGATTCATACGATACCTCCAGTAGGCTTACGATGCTATGTGTATGCGCCTGTGAGACATTGCCTTGAATTTTCACAATGGAACCTGCGGTTCAATATATTATTTGATGCCCCGCAGATTTTTTCTCTTATCTGACCTTTTGCGAGACCAGATCGCCTTGCTTGAGTTTCTGCCACACCCAAAATCGTGGGAAGGTGCAGCCCCTGACTCACCGAGAGTAGCTACTGACCCGTGAGAACTTCCCCTTTGCCCAGCACGGGTATAACAAGTTCGACGATTGCTATCGGTTTCAAGCTCCGACATCAGCATTTTCTAACTCAGACAGTGTATTATTTACTCCAAGCGAAATCGACGGCGAAAATAGGGGATGTCAAGGTACAGAGCAGTTTTGGGTCAGCCGAAACGACTTTCGAAACGAGCCCAGAACGACCCCAAAAGGGGGCTCGGTTTCTACTCTGAATTCCCCTGGTGTCAACCTCATCCTTCGCTTAGGTACCCAAGGTGCGCCTCACCTTGACTTCACCTCAGCCTGAGTTCATCTCGCGGCAGCACTAACTTAAGGTGAAGCGGAAATTATTGTACGTCCCCGTCGCTCAAGCCTTGGGCCATTTACAGTGACTACCGAACCAGTGTTGCAATCGCTACGAGCGCTTATCTTGTTCATGGGCGTTTGCGGCTGTCCTTCAATGATACGCCAACAATTTATTTATCTGGAAAGTGGCACTCGTTTCTAGGTGATGGTCAGTGCAAGTGCCACAGTGAAACTCATACCTTGCGGCAACTTTCAATTGACAAGCAGTTGTCTGCGCGGGACGGACCTTAATTTGCAGGTTTATCTGAAACCCGTGCTCTACGGAAGAGGACGGTCATGGCGGCCACCTCTCAAAGATCTCATCTGCATTTGTCCCACTGGTCAGTTATAACCGTGCTGAATTTCTGGAGATAGTCGTGTATCAGGTGTATGCACCACGGGGATATCCTACAGTCTGGATTGGATTCCGTGGACCATAAAGCCATGGAACGGCCGTGGGGTCAAGAGCCACTAAACTCTTTCTCAATGCACTTTCCGTTACCGAACCTGACAAGCATCCTTGATTATACTGGTATGGTGTTTGTGGCGACCCTTCTCGTACTCGTAAAGTGGTCCTACCCCTCCAAGGTAAGCGACCCAATGGAAAGTCCAGATTGCTTGTGCTTCGATTATAACTTCCTTCCTAAGCCTGATGCGATACCAATAGTAGGATCGAGCACCCGGTTCGGCTCTTGGTTGGCGGGCATCAAATATCTCATCAATGGGCTCGATGTCATTCAAGAAGGATACGAGAAGGCAGGTCCGCTATTCCCCACATTTACCCCTTGTTCACTCCGTATTTCAGCTCAACAGAGCACCCTTCAAGATTGCGGCATTTCATCGCTGGCTGGTCGTTCTTAGCAGTCGCGAGCATGTGCAGGAGTTGCACAGAGCTCCGGATAACGCGCTGTCCATCTTGGATGGCCTGAATGATGTGGGTTATCGTAATCCTCTTCAAGTACGATTACCTCATGCTGAACTTCGTCAACAGACATTTCAGGTCGAGTACACAATGGGCCATGGGATCCATCACAATCCCTATCATACGTCGGTTGTGCGCTCCAAGCTAGCTCGAAACGCTGGGGTGTTGTATCCCGAAATGTGGAATGAGATCGTCACCGCCTTTGACGACATTCTTGAACTCAAGGATAACGGTGAGCATGCTGGTGCTCTCACTCGTGAACGACATTCAGGAATGTAGGATGGAAGAGTGTCCCTGCATTTGATATCGTACAAAAGGTGGTATGCAGAACGACCAATAAACTATTCGTTGGTCCTGTATTGTGTAAGAATATTGTTTAGCGCTTCCTCCCTCCTTCAAGTTCAGTTGTTCTAGGCCGAGATCCCGCCTGGGTAGATCTCAACCTAAAATTCATGGAATATGTC
>JBBPLV010000173.1:0-29691 GCA_038089975.1 Boletellus ananiceps | reverse complement strand
CTAATCTTGATGACGAAATTGCAGATGGCGGCTTCCCACCCGGTGGTGACTTTGACTTTTCCAAGGTACTCGATTCGTACTCGACCCGTCGTCGTGAACTGATTCAGCCGATCTTTGCTGACGCAGCTGGCTAATGATTACGGCGCTGCCTCTAGCCCCCCGGATGCGGAAAACGAGCACGCTGACACTGACGATGACGATGACGGTCCCCCCCCTCTCGAGGATGCTGAGCCTCCCAAGTAACAGATAACGTCGCTTGAAGGTCACTTGAACTCGAAAAGTCCTACTAGCCCAAGAGGTACCGTGTAAATTACGCTCACTTTTGGGAACTAGCCATCCACGCTAACATCCACTTTCTGTCTCTACTCGATGATGCGCCAGTGTGAAAAGGCGTGCGATCAGCATAGATTGTCTGGCTATTGCGCAATTACGTGTTTGTTGATTTTCTGTGTTTGCCAAGTTTAGTACAACAAAATCGTTGGTGTCCCGCCATCCAGAGAAATGAAAGGGGGTGAGGTGTTCCCCGGCACCTGCGCCAACACCAAAGCAAGAGATGTGAGCGCTACGATCGCAGGTAGCAACACTGCTTGCCCGGTCACTTATCGGTACACCCTGTCGGCCACCGAGTTACGTACTGTTGGCGCGATGTGAGATCTTGCCAACGGGCGACTGAACGGGTTGACTTTGAACGGGCCGTCCCGAACCACCCCGGCCGGTGGTGGGTCCGGCAGCCTCGGTCACCACGCAAGAGTTTCGCGGCGCCGGTCGGACAAGCCAGACGTTGTCCAAGACCGTACAGCCTGATCTCACAGGTTTTGTCAACACCACCACGTTCGTTGCGACCCCAATTTCTCCCTCGTTAGCGCCCGAAACCTCGTTTCTCCTCCTCTTTTATTTTTCTAAAACAGGAGCCGTCTCTACGGTGCACCAATGTCCAACCGGACGGGAAAGCAGACGGAGGGGGTCGCGCCATTGCTACCTCCGATGCCGGATCCCCCTGCGGGAAGCGCCAATCCTTCCGCTTCGCTCTCTGCCCTCTGGGGTTACATTCTGCCCGCGCTGAACCACATCGTCCGTTCCCCGACCAACACCATCGACAAAGCACCCGCCATCGACATTTCATACCACATGGGCATCCATACCGCCACATACAACTACTTCACCGCCCAGGCTGAGTCTGCAAGCACGCGTTCCTCTCACGAAGCCAGCTGTGGAATGGACAAGGGGACCACCAGACAGGCAAGCGGCATGGATCTTTACGAGCACCTCGACAAGTATTACACGGACCTCTCTCGGGAGCTGCTGTTGGGCACACCCGAGGACGACACTACACTCGTCCAGTACATCATCCCGTGTTTCAAGCGCTATAGCCTCGGTGCGCACTCTGTCAACCGTCTCCTCAACTACGTCAACAGACACTACGTCAAGCGCGCAGTGGACGAAGATCGGGGCTGGCTCACACTGAGCGACATGTTCGATGCCGTCGCCAAGTCCATCGAGGAGGGGGACACGCGCGAAAAGATTGCAGGCAAGTTAAAGGAGAGAAGAGTTGAAGAGTTGAAGAATTGGGGGTACGAGGGAGATGGTTCGCCGCAGTCCCTCGCCCTGGCCGAACAACGGGCGGAAGCCGCAAGCACACTGGATCGCGTCGTCCCCTTGGAAGCTCTGGCGTTGAGGAGATTCAGGATAGAATTCGTCGAGCCTTTGTTGGCCATCCCTAAGATGAAAGGGAAGAAACGGAAGCCAGGAGCTGCACCTGTCGGCGACAGGTCTCATCTCCCCAAGAGTCGACTCTCACGTGCCGTGCGGGAGCTTCTGGAAGTGCAGAAGATAAATCCAGAGGAACGCCTCAATCTCGCAACAGACCTCGCGGCGAGTCTGTGTGCCATCGGTGTCCGCAACGGGCACCCATTGCGCAAGAAGCTGGAAAAATTCCTCACAACGGGTACCCCTTGAGTCAATGGTTTCCCAGTGTTCTAGTCATCTCCTCCTCAGCCGTAGTTCATACGTTGATTTTACGGGTTGTTTGGCAATCGTAAACGTCAATGAGTACTAGCCAGATTCCGGATGGCCCTATGGTCCTGGTTTTTGACTCTCGTGGCTGCTCCCCGTCGCAGGCATGTTCAAAAGTGCCTCCATGTCCGTCAGACTTATGTCTTGCCATGCCGAATCGAGGTTTGACAGGTCCAGCGTGGACAAATCGAATCCACCAACACTATCCTGCATCCCAGGCTGAGCGAATCCAGACCCCAATGATGGTGGTGCGGTGGTGCTCCCGGACGGCGGCCGGTGATCCCCATTGCTAGACGCACTTGCCATTGAACCGAACAAGTTCGCGCCTTGATCACCATGCCCAGCATGAAGAGTCTCCAGTATATCCATATCAATGTGACCGTCTGCTGAGCCCTCCTTTTGAGCCTGCAGAGCCTCGTTCGCCGACAGTGGCACACTCGAATCGGTCGTTTCTGGAGAGAAAAGGCTGTCCACAGTCGCTTGCCCGTCTCTGGGTGTGGACTCTGGTCCGTCCCCGAACAGATTTGTCATGTCTGACATTTCCATGTCAATGCCATCGAGGTCAAGTTCAATGGGTTTATCAGCGGAACTACCCAGCGAAGGGTCGACCATGGTTGAGGGGCTGTCTGATTCCGTGAGATCAATGTCGACACGCTGACTCCCCGGATTAGCAGCTGCAGCCGATGCAAATGCTGCCATCAAGTCGATGTCGGTCGTCGCTGACGGGCGAGCCGATTTTGGAGCGAGTGAGACGGGGGATGGGACAATGCCCTTTGGAAACAATGCCGCCTCCTCGGCCGAGATGCGCAGGGAAGACGAAGAGAGGTCAAGCTTGGGCGGGAGAGCGTTCCGATTAAGAGAAGACAACGAAATGGCAGATGGGCGACGCATGGGTATGTGTTGAGTAGGTCCTTGTGGCGAGGCTTGACCCGGAAACGGCGTCGTAGCATCGCCTGCCTCGGCGGACGACACAGGTTCTTTGGGTGCCTGTACTGCGATAGCAGCTTGCTCAGCTTCTCGCGCACGACGTTCCTCCCGAGCCAGATCTCGCTTCAAGATTGAAATGGCACGCAGCTAGCGGGACAGTGTTCCAGAAGGCAGATGGGTGACAAAGAGACGCTCACCAATTGTGATTCAATGGTGTCACAGATCTGATCATATTTTTCGAGTTCACGGCCAAGAGAGGCTGTCAATGTGCGTTGCGGGTACGGGGCATACTGGTGGATCCCCCTATCGAGACGTGTAGCGTCAGGCAAAGTTTTCGACTCGGTGGACCATGCCGAGTCGTTTACCTACAATCTGCGTGTGTCTGCATGGAAGCCATAGATCTGACCCGTCTTTACGACCGCATTCTGATAGAAATGAGATACACCATTTGAACATGGTTTAACTTGCACTTGCCTTGAAGCATGATAACAACGCATTGGCCTCGCGCTGCAGCATAGGACCTTTACTCGCAGGGGCGGGCGGTGGGGGCATAGTTCCAGATTGTCCTGCTGTCCGTCCAAGAGTGTTCGTGGCTGGAGAACCGCTGTTGGAGAGGTGAACCTGAGTGTCCATAGTGCACTGGAAGATGAGTTGTTGGAGGTCCTGGAAAGGAAAGGATCGCTAGCACCCACTGAGACTCCGCACACCCGGCTCGTCCGGGCTTGCGACGCGTATGGGTATACCACCAACGAAGCAATACTGAGGCTGCCAACATTCGTCTGTCAGACATGTTGGATGGCGCTCAGGATGCATTACTAACTCCTAGCTCGACCAGCTTTGGCTCAGACTCGCAGCAACGTCATGGCGAGGTCTGTGGTGCTATACGCTTGGCGTGCGTGCATACTGGATTGACACTCGCCTGCACCAGGGATACTTCCAGCGTCGCCTCCGACACTTGACATCCATCCAGATACGCAATCTCACACCCTTTCCCGTCCGTGACGCTTTTGCTTCAGCCCTCTCTCAGCCCGCGACACGTTCTCAGTTCACACCTCTGGGAAACCTATCCGACGACCTTGATGTGACTCTACGGCGTCGACGATCACGGCGAATATCCACGACTTCCGTCAACACCCTGAAGAATGCTCCCCTGGATGATTCCGTCTCAGATGAGATGAGGACAGGCGGGGAGGGAAGGGGAAGACGGAGAGTACAGTCACGCGTGGCCTTTCCGGGTGGCGGAAACGCAAGGCAATCATCTGGTTCAGGGAATGCCCTGTCTCGCTCGCTGGTGACCGACATCTCTGTCCACGCTGCGAGACAGAGTCAGATCCGGACGGTCTCTGCAGTGTCCTCGTATGGCCTCTCGGCGAGCCCCTCTTCTGCAGCACCTACCAGTTCGATCTCCGGCGTCTCTGTCTCGACGCCTTATTTTGATCATTCACAGCGGACCTTGGAGAAGGTCGTCAAATCGCGTCTCGTGGAGACATTTATAACAATAACTGTTTCTGAACCATCACCCATTTCCCCATCACCACCGTCTGTCAATGGGAAATCGAGATATCGCGCCGACAGTGGGCCGTCTCCACCCACCATTGTATCAGCGATACCTTTGAATGCCTCGCAAGCGGCTCGCAGAGGGGCAAGAACATCTCGATCAGTCAGCATAGAGACAGGAAAGGTTCTCTCCACACCCACGACCTCGCACACTACCTCGCGTTTACCTACGTCAAAGGGGAAACTACAATCCGTGGCACGGCAGGTCTCTTCATCTTTGCCTGCTGTGAAGACGCATAGGGCTTCGTCTTCTGCTCCATTGCAAAAATCGTCCAGTCACCATTATCCTCTTCCCTCTTCTGCAGAAGCGTCCGTGTTCCCCAAGGTTCCGAATTACATTTCACCTATACATCGACCCTCTACCAATCCGTGCTACGCCCTGGACGCCTCGTCTCAGTCTGATTTCTCAGAAAAAACGAACCTGAGCACGGATAGACTCCGAATCCAGCTTTGGGCAAAAGTCGATCTTAACGCCGTACATCTGGGAAATACCAAGGGTAAGCAAAGAGATGCTGGCGAAAGTGGAAGTGCTTCTGGGAGTCCACGATGGAAGGTGTTGGAAGAATGGGACTTTTCCTTGTCAGATTTGATATCACTTTCCCCTGAAGTAGGTCCAAAAGACTGGTATAGCAGACTGACCACTCACTCCCTGCATTGGCTTCCCAGTTTGAGAACCATCCATCGCAGTTACCATCGAATACTCTCGTAATGACCTTCCTGCCAACCGGTCAAAGCTTTCATTTACCGCCTCCTGCGTGGTCCCGCTCGGACTCTCAATCGAGATCGCCGTCACCGTCGGGTTATAATACGGACCCAGAATCGGAAGGGCGTAGACTCGTTCAGGGCACAGAAACTATTCCTTCGGTATCCCACGACATGGTACGAGTTAATCAGCCGCTATTGGGTGTTCCCCGGAGGTCTCGTAAACTGCAGGCGTGGAGTCCCAGCTTTGATGAGCTTTTGCAGTAAGTGAACTTGAACGGATACACTGGGCCAGTTAACTAGCGTGTTTTAGATTAGTTACTCTACGAGCTTGCATACAAGACACAGAAGAGTCGCTTCGAGATGTCCTCAGAGAAGCCGATATTTGCCTTGCGAAAGATCATGCTTTAATTTCGGTGCGTCCTTCGCATACGGGACAGCAAGGTTGGCTGGTTATGTAATCGCCGCCAGTCTGACTTATGTTCACAGAAACGCGAAGCCTCTGAACGTCAAGCGCGTATCGAGGACCGGCTGGCCGAAACCCGTGCTATAATCGCGGGAACAAATCGTTGTAAGCCAAGATCCCGCTTCCTTCGTTTTGCCACGTAAGATGCCTTTCACCTTCTCTAGTACGTGACGACCTTGCCGCCCGTCGGAAGCAGGTCCGGACTCGGAGAGATTATCTCGCAAAGGCCAAGGCACTGCAACTCCAAGAGATGGCCCTGCTGTCAGATCAGGTAGCTCAAGTTACCGCGGAGAGGTAGGTCGAGCACCGTCACACTTTTCCGAGGGGCCACATTAACATGGCCTATATATTAGAGACAACCTCATTGCTGCACGAAACCGCCTTCCATCTACCCGAACGTTGCTCGTGTCGGCGCTCGCCACAATATACCCCATTGAACTTTTGTCCCCATCGGAACTCCTTTTCACGATTCTCACCATCCCTTTACCCATCCCCTTTAATTCCAATGAACCCGCCCCGCCTTTATCGCTTTCATCTCATAAAGAGGTAACCGAGGAATCGGTAGCGACGGCTCTAGGATATGCAGCCCACCTTGTCCAGCTCCTCTCCGTATACATGGGAAAAGGTCTTGTCTACCCGATAACGTATATTGGGAGCAGGAGCTTGATCAAGGACAACATTTCGGCGATGGTTGGCCCTCGAATGTGCGTCAGAGCTTTTTCCCCGATATGGTTGGTGGATTGACGGGTTGTAGGTTTCCACTCTTCTCGAAGGGAGTGGATACGTATCGATTTGAATATGCAGTATTCCTTCTCAACAAGAATATAGAAATGGTAAGTATCTTGTAGTCCGGTCTGGGAGTAATCTCACGGGCACTCCAGCTTATGGCAGACCGCGACCTGCGAGCGCTTGACATGCGACATACGCTTCCTAACCTGAAAAATCTGCTACTCACACTTGGTGACGGGGAATGTGCAAGTGTTTAGTGAGTGGCGCTGTGTCCCTGATTCAGCGATGTTAACGATAGACCAAGTAACTCGCGGTGTCAGGACTCACCATCTACAATGGGCCTGGCTACGCCCCCTCGTGCGGCGTCTCCACCAGCCACCAGTCAAATGTCTGAGACACCGAAGGCGGGGCGGAGTCCATATCTATCTATGGCTGAGCTCCCTCAGGAGCCAGATACTTTCAGTGACGCCACTACGCCAAAAGCTAGTCAGAGCGAAGGAGGTCCAGGTCCACTTTCGCGGTACTCGAAACTTTCCCTTGGGTTTCCGCCTCTTCCGGGACTCTTTCGAACACGCAATTCGTCAAGTGTTCTACAAGCATCGGCGAAATCCGTGACAGATACTACAGAAATCCGAGAGGGCGAGGCGTTTGTGGATATAACGGCGGACTCGTCGGAAGACGTAGGGTCTAGTCAAGCGGCGAAGCCAGAGGACGACGACGATCGGCGTACGATCAAGGGGGTGCCTACCGATGCTACGGAACAAATTGCGACCCTGGAGCTAAAGCGAGGGGGGGATGGGCCGGGATTGAGTGGCACCACCTCTGCGGACGAAAAGGTTTCTGACGCAACGTCACTGACGGCTGTTGTCTCTGTGGACTCGTGTGTTTAATACGCATTTCGCTTTCTTTTTTCCGGGGAGCAAGGTCCCCCCGACAATGCCCGGCGCATTTAAGTTTACGTTGGCATGGCGCGATAGGACTCGCCATTAATAACCGCGCGGGGATGACCAAAGCGCGCAAGGGGTGGATGAATTGACGACGTCCCTTGCGGTCCTGCGGGACCGCAAGGTCGAATACAGTGACGACGGCCGATCGCTGTTGGCCAGCAGAACTGGCATGATACACTGACAGTACTACCAAGTCTGCGACGCATCCCGGCCTGACCTCGTCGACCGGCATTCACGAAAAAAAAAGAGGAATAAAATTGGGAAAACATATCCAGGTTGGTGGCGGACTTTGAAAAAAAAAGGAAAAAGAAGAAAAAAAGTAAGCCAAGCCGAAGCGTTTTTTGATCCCCACGCGCTACCGAAGTGCCTTAAATTCGCAGGTCTTAACTACACATCGCCCAGCGTCCTCCCTCGCATTGTGCTGCAAAAAAACCCGGACACTTCAAAAGGTATGTCCGCCTTCTCGTCCAACACATCTTTCTCACTTCCCTCCGTGTCTCCGCGCGTTCTGCCTGCCTGCCAGCCTTTCTGGCCGCATTGTATCATCAGTCCATTATAGAACGGCTCAAAATTGGCTTCAAGGTCGGCTCGCTGCGGTCTGCGCCTTGTATCTTGTCTCATTTCAACCCTCCGCCGCAGGATTCCCACTGTGCAACTAACATTTACCATTTCCTAATCTCGCTTCTTCGTCCAATCTGTTTTCTATCTTCAACTCCTTCTTGAAGAAAAGCCATCTCCTGCGTTGCTACTCAAGATGAACACTGCTGAAAGCGTTAGTGCTTCCGCCGATAATCGTACCTCGGACGGGAGAAAGCAGAGTCCACCTGCTTTCCTCGACCTCGCAGACTCGGTATGTCTTCGCCCCAGCCGCGCTCGTTTCTGAAGTAGAATTTCCTGCATCAGGCTGCGAGGCTCGGTACCAACATGCCTGACATTTCGGCTGTATGTCTCATTTATCTGTCGTGTCTTGTTGCCTAACTCGTGTCCAGCGAGTCGAGCTGAAACGTTTGGAACACGAACGTCAGCGTGCTATCCAGCGGAAGGTGTTCGAAGACCAGATGCGGGCATTAGAGCAGCAGCAAGCGCAAGAGCTCCTCAGCATCCCCTACGACCCCGTAGGTATAGCCGTCTCCGCTCCGACCACTCCACCACGCGTCAACGCTATTTTGCATGGGGACAATCTCATCAAGTCGGCCCTTTCCCATTCGTCAGTCGACGCAGACATTCTCTCGAGAGCCGTCGGCTCTGCCGTAACCGACAAGCGCAAGTCTGTTACTTACGCCCCGTCCGTCGATCTCTCGCCTGAACTTGGCTCCGGTCACGGTGCAAATGGGCAGTACAGTCGTGCTGGTGCGAAGAGCATGCCAGCGAGCCGTCGTACTTCTACAAGTAGCCACGACGAAGAGTTTGTGGAACATTTTCGGGGGATGACACTCTCTGGGGACAAGCCTAACCGGGCTACACCAAGCCCAGGCGCAGTCACACAATCCACCATGACTAGAGGAAGATACGACAGAGATGATCATGTGCGTTCTGGTCAACAGTACAACGTTGGCATGATGCTGGACGAACAATTGGACCAAGAGATGCACAGTGAGTTCTAATTGCGGCACTTTTGATCAATGTGCCTCATACTATAAAGATGCCATGCGGAACCTTCCAACATCGGATGATGACAAGTTTGCGTCGTATGCGAACAAGGTAAGATTCGCATTTGAGTATGGTGTGTCGTTTTCAGGCGTTTGTTAGATCTCGACATCATCCGCTGCACTCGATCTTGCTCATCGTCCGCAGACCTCCCCACGGAATTCTTTTGTGGCTCGCGGCGAAAAGCCGTCAGAATGGCCGCAGTTCGTGGGCGGCCCTCGTGGTCTAGACGGCTTGGGTCCCAAGACCGAACGTCGCACGGTAACGAACCCAACGCTTACATTAACCTCTTCGGCGGATCTTAGCGGGAAGCTCACTGGCGTTGTCTCTGGGACATCGACACCCCACCTCGGGCAGCACTCGCAGATGGGTCTTGGTTCATCCGGAGCCCCATCCTCTCGTCGGGGTTCTCCTTCCGGTGGTCTTGACGGTCTCAGTACTACGACGCGATCTGTTCCTGCGACGCCTCTGTCCATTACTAACGGCAACGGCAATCATTTATTGCACACTCCAGGAACACCTCTCACCCCGGATGGTCAAAACATGAGCGGTCGTCTATCGTCACAAGGCAATCCACACCTCGATGAGTCTGCGAACAGTGATATTCAACCTTCGTTGTCTCGGTTACCGTCCAGCCAATTTGGCGAATCTGGCCTGTCATTCGAGGTACTTCACAACCGCTGTCTTTGACGTTTCTTACCATTCGTATAGCAGTATGGTGTTGATTCGGTTTATGGTCTTACTAGTCAATTAGATGGCTCTCGCTATGGTGCTTACGGTTTCGACGCTGCCGGGCGGAACGGACCTATAGTCAACGGTGCGAGTGGGTCGACTGCATTGTACCATCATAACGGATCTCGGTACGGCATTGGTCTTGGACGCGGCGATGGACCCGACAGCAAGATGAATGGCTTACACGGTCCCAAACACAAGCGTGGTGACATGGATCGTATGTCCCTCGTTCGGTTTTGAGTCAGGAAACTCAAGGCTACTTTTTTTTTCCCGAAGTCAATCGGTTTGCCGGTACCCGTATTGAGGACCTGCAGGGTGAAATTCCAGCATTATGCAAGGATCAACATGGTTGTCGGTATCTCCAAAAGAAGCTCGAGGAAGGTGTTCCAGAGCATCGTGATATGATCTTCCGTGAAACCTTTGGTCACTTTGCCGATCTAATGACAGGTGGGTGTTAGATGGCATTACGTGAGCTGTCACACTGATTGAGCAAAGATCCTTTTGGTAACTACTTGTGCCAAAAGCTCTTGGAGTACTCGACCGATGAGCAACGAAATGTCATCTGTGAATCAGTCGCGCAAGATTTAGTCAATATATCACTCAATATGCATGGTACTCGCGCGGTACAAAAAATGATTGACTTCCTGTCCACTAGACGACAGGTAAGTCGGATTCACATTATAATTTCTCTGCCAGACTTACGGTGGAATCTAGACTGATCAGAGATACAATGTTCAGATTCACTCTATTATCGTTGCACTGAGCCTCCACGTTGTTGTGCTCATCAAGGACCTCAACGGAAATCATGTGATTCAGAAATGCCTTAACAAGCTTGCTCCAGAGGACAACCAGGTATATGTGATGCATATTTCTGATGTTCGTTGTGTTTACGTTTATCCCTCATAGTTTATCTATAATGCCGTCGCTGCTAATTGCGTCGAAGTTGCCACTCACCGCCACGGGTGTTGTGTTCTACAACGATGCATCGATCACGCCTCCGATCACCAACGCGTTCAACTCGTGAATGAGATTACCTACAATGCTCTCACGTTGGTGCAGGACCCTTACGGAAACTATGTGAGTATCACAATGCAACGATTGCTTTGGGTTTGTCAACTTTTCCTTGGCTACTAGGTTGTGCAGTATATCTTAGACTTAAACGACAATCGCTTCAGCGATGCTGTCATTCGTCAATTTGCAGGGAACGTTTGTGCTCTATCTGTTCAGAAATTCAGTTCCAACGTCATTGAAAAGGTCTGTAACTTATACTGTGCTTGCCTGTCTACTTACATGTAGTGTACCACAGTGCATTCGCGTGGCCGAACACAATACTAGGAAGATGCTCATCGAAGAGATGCTCAATCGTTCACGTTTAGAGAAATTGTTACGCGACTCGTACGGCAACTATTGCGTTCAAGTTTGTATTCATATTTCTTGTAAACTCCTTTCCGCTGACGTTGTCCAGACTGCCCTCGACTATGCAGAGCTCACTCAGCGCGCCCTTCTCGTTGAAGGTATCCGTCCTGTTTTGCCACTTATCCGCAACACGCCCTACGGTAAACGCATTCAAAACAAACTCCAACGTGAACAAGCGGATAATTACAACGGCGGATATCATGGACATCAAATGGTCAACATGAACTTGGGCAACCAGACGCTTGGTTTGGGTCATCCTTCCCCTACCGCTGGGCGGCCCCTCCCGCAGAGCATGCATCCCAATGGTGCTATTCCGGAGATCTACGGATCTCAAGCTAGCCTGTATGGAATACAAGGGCAAGGCTCTTATGGTCACTCGCATTTGGCGCCTCCTCAATTGCACGGTCTGCAAGCGCGCTCTATGGATGGATATGTTTTGCAAAACAGTTCGCCTCATAGTGCTAGTCTGACACCTCCACATACCCACGCCGGCGGTTATTCAGGTGTGTCGGCGTACGCTAACGTGAGCTTTGGCAACGTCGGTCTCGCTGGGTCATTGAGCGATCTCTACCAGAGCTACGGATATGGGATGTAAGCGTCCTGTACCATCCGCTGCGCTACAGTCGCCCCTGCCTCAACCTGGTAATCCGCTCGTTAATGCCCTATTTCTATGTATATTCTATCTCGCCTGCGGTCGACGCTCGATACCTTCATGTTGCTTGTTACTTGGCTTGTCTCGTCTTCCGGAGTACCCTTTCGACCTGTGGGCACGGCCGGCGTCCCGATCATGCATTACCCTGCGCACTTGTACTTTGATCCGGCATACACAATTCCACCCCCGTAGCTTCTGCTTGCTTTCTGGACGTTGCCATTTGTCTTGCCCTTTTTTACACGCCTCCATCTGCCGCATTTGTACAGCCTTAATCTTTCACTCATCTAAAGCAATGTCTGTTTAATGGCGAACCATGCCGCAGCACTACTTGTGTACTTATTGTGCAATCTATGCGTCGTTGCTTTCTATCCAACTCGGAGGCTGTGGCTCAGGACAGCTCCAAAGATTGAATGTCCGCGAACTTGTAGCCTCCAAGTCTGACGACAATGAGCCTCGTTTGTCGCCGGGTGGGTATATAATGCTGCTCCCGCACTGGACCGACTGACCTTCGGACCCTGGACGCTCCCTACCTCTTTTCCCCTCCCTTCGTCTTCCATGCGTCCACGCATTGCAGCCGCGCTCACCCTTTTCGGCGCAGGTGTGCAAGCTATCCAGACCGTCACTCGAGCTGGTAGATACCTCTACACCGCCGACGGCAACAGGTTTTACATCAAGGGTATCGCATACCAGGAACAAGGTGCGTGTTTCCCGCGTATCTTCTACCGCATTTCACCGCACTTCCCCTCTAGGTCAGGTTGTTGCTGATCCGAGCAACCCGTTCCTCGAGCCTTCCACCTACATCGACCCCCTAGCCAATGGCACCGCTTGTCAGCGTGATTTGCCTCATCTCCAGCAACTCGGCGTCAATACCATTCGTGCCTACAGCGTCAATTCAGCTTTGAACCATGATGCTTGCATGAACGCGTTCAGCAATGCTGGGATTTATACCATGTACGTGCGCCAAGGCGCTGTGTTAGGGAACTCCTGACTGTGTCGCAGAATTGATTTGTCCTTGCCTGTCAATGGCTCTATCGATCGTACTTCTCCCTCGTTTACCACAGCCCTCCTCGACCAGTATGTCGAGACTATCCATGCATTTTCCGAGTACAACAATGTTCTGGCCTACAACGTAGGAAATGAGGTCGTCACCTCGGCAAACGGAACAGCTGCAGCCGCTTTTGTGAAAGCGGCTGCCCGCGACGTCAAATCGTACCTGTGAGTTTTGTACCCGAGGTCGTACCCAGTGATTCCCTTAACTGTTTCTGCCGCAGCAACTCAATCAGATCGGCTGCCCTCGTGGGATATGCTGCCATTGACGGCGACCCGTCATGGATCCTTCCCCTGGCTGAGTATCTCTCTTGCGACCCTTCGGGCGACAACTCTGGTGCCACTGCACTCGATCTCTATGGGCTTAACAACTAGTAAGTAGCCACTAGATCCGTTGTGATCAGGCACGTTTAACATGGATGCAGTGAATGGTGCGGAAATTCGACCTTCCAGGCGTCTTATGCTGGGACGGAGGCTCTTTACTCGGGCTACAATATCCCCGCTTACTTTAGCGAGTTTGGTTGCCCCACGAATCCAGTGACGGACTGGAGTGAGGTTGGAGCTCTTCTGAGTTCTGACATGTCACCTGTCTTTTCCGGTGGCGTTGCGTTTTCCTATTTCCCTGCCACAAGCGCGCAGGGCAACTATGGTATCGTTTCGATCTCTCCTGATGGTAGCTCGGTTACAGCCAACCAAAACTACGACAACCTCAGGACTCAATATACTCAAGCCTCACCACCTAATTCGCCTTCCCGGAATGCTGCCGGATCTACGAGTTACCCAGACTGCCCACAACAGAATTCAACTATGCTTGCTTCTTCTACTTTACCACCTACTCCTAGCCTCGCCGCCTGCACCTGTCTGGAGAACAACCTGAGTTGTCAGTTTACCCCTTCGACCTCGAACTACAGTGCGATCGTCGGGTCGCTGCTTAATTATGGTTGCGGTTTACTTGGGCAGGCTGGGAGGAATTGCGACGCCATTTCAGCCGACGGCGCCACTGGCGTGTACGGCGACGTCTCTGCGTGTGCTCCGAGTGCGTGTCACCTTTTTCTTTCACGTATAATGAGTTGGATTACTGATAGTATATCCAGCGGTCATGCTGTCCTGGGTGATGAGCCAGTATTATCTCGACAACAACGATAACACCGAGTCCTGTAGCTTTGGTGGAAATGGTACCGTCAACTTCCACGCACCATCGGGTACCAGCGCGGCCAACGCGGCAGCTTCATCATGCCTGGCTGGAGCCACTGGTACCTCTGTCCCCACTCTCCCTGCTGGGGGTTCTGCTAGCAATTCTACATCTAGTGGGGGACCGGGGACCAGTGCCAGCGGCGGCACTGTCCTTGATACCAAGGCATTCGGCGGTGTCGCTGTAGTCGTCGCGATAGGAGTTGTCAGCGGGATGTGGTCTCTCGCTTGAGAATGGCGGAGAAAGAAAAATGGCATAATTTGGGTTTTGCTAGTTTTTTTTTGTAATGTTTGTCAGCGGAGGGTGAAATATAAAAGACAAAAACTCGCTCGCTTCTTCTTCCCCCAATGGGCCCCAACACACACACCACCGAGTGGAGTCTCGCTGACGACGATCTCGACACAACAATGGGTCCTGCTACCACCCACGAGATTGAGAACGGCGCAGGCGACGTCCAACTTGACGATCCTGGCCACCCTTCTGAAATGGCGACTACCAAGACCTTTGAAGAAACCCATACTACCAAGTCAGAATCTACCCGTGACAGACAGGTCAAGGTGCTTAGGTCTTATCCTCTCGTTCTTGCTGTTTAGTTCCTGCCCTCCTACTCCTGTTGTCTCCTGTCCTCGTGCCCTGTTGTGTCGGTGTTCTACTCCTTGGCAGCTCGCTCGTGCCGCATGTCGTGCTCTGGGGGCTTTATCTGGTGACTGGCATTTGGTCTTTGAAACTGCTCTCACCTTGCGGGACCTGGAGATGCGCCTTTGTCTACTTGCTTGTCTGGACTCTGTTGCGCTTCATGCTCGTTTTGCTACTTTGGTCCTCGCTTTCATGTTCTCGCATCCCTCCTTTGTCTGGCCTCAGTATTGAAATCTACGCCACTTAGCCGAACAAAATTTACATTGGCGGCCTTCCCGACCACACCCGTCCAGAGGACTTGCGGAACTGCTTCGGAAAAATAGGTGACATCGTCACCATTGAGCTCAAGTGGGTTTTTTTGTTCGTCAAAATGGGCTTTTTTTATACTGCCACTTTCTCCCTAGACTCGGCTATGGTTTCGTGGTAAGATCGCCCGAACATTTCTGCTCGTGCCTTCGTTGAAATGCTTTGCGAATCTATGTAGGAATTTGACAGCAAGGAGGCTGCAGAAGAAAGCGTTGCCAGGTATCACGAAGGGTATTTCATGGGCAACAAAATCCGGGTCGAGCTGTCTCATAGCCGTGGGCGAACGTACAAACGGCTCGAAGATCCTGGTGCTTGTTATAGTTGTGGTGAAAGTGGTCACTGGGCTAGGCAAGTGCATTGTCGTCTACACATTCCATGCAAGATTTACAATCCATGACAGGGAATGCCCTCGCCCGAACACTCAGTCGTAAGTATCGGAGTGTATTTATCCTACGTGTACGCTCATCACGGTACATCAGACATGATGATCAGCCTTCACGTGATCGCAGCTATTCCAACCGTGACTATCACCACCAAGCTAGGGATTCTCATTCGTATCGTGAAGAATATTCAAGGCATCCAAACTTGAGGGAAGGCCGCTTTCACGACGCTCCTGTGGCCGCATCTGCCCCAACGCGTGATCACCGGCGGGCTTTGACGCCTCCGCGCGATCGTCGTGACAACCCTCCGCCTCGCCGTGATCACGACGACTATCCTACGCAAAGATCACCCTCTCCGCAGCCAGTGTCTCGTTACGAGAGAACCGGACGTCATGGCTCCGAGAGGGACTTCTCTACGCGTGGAGCGCCGTCCCATCGTGACACATACGATCGGCACGATCGGCGCCATCCTCACTCAGAGGACAGAAACCCAGTGCACAGCAGAAGGCCCCGAACTCCCCCTGGTCCTCCGCCGAGAGACGACCATGATTACGACAAGGCTTCTCGGTAAGACCACTCTACCCTATAAGCTCATTAAATGACGATCCGTTTCAGAGGCCATTATCAAACACAGGAAACACACAGGCGTCCAACAACACCGCCCCCGCCTTATCCTGGTGGCAACGCCAGCGGGCCCCGGTCTCGGTGAGTTTATTGCATTGCTCACTCTGATATTTGGATTTATGTGAATTTACCCTAGACGTCGCTCGCTCAGTCCGCCCCCGCGATATGATTCACGATATGGAGGATATTCTGACAACGATAGGTACACTGCCGCTCCACGGGAAGGGACACGCGTGAGAGACTACCATCGTAACCGTCGCGAAGACTCTGGCCATAGGCGATCCTAAACCCGGCAAAGTGGCTTCAACATGTAGATTTGCACCATTTGTCCTGCTTTACTTGCTGTTCGGTCCGACTATCGGTGGTCATTTCGTCTACAGTACTCGAATCGTCTACTCGTAAAAACGATCGCTTTATGCAGAATGTTTCACCGTGGCTAGTAGAGCTCTTCAGTGTGCGAAAGGTGCTACCCTCGGGCTCTTGTTGCGAAAAATCGACTAGGGGACTCGGTACGAATGCGTATCATTTCTGGTCGCCCTCAGGATTCGCGGTGCGCCCTGTATCCGAAGCCATCTGCTTTTCCCTGTCAGTGCACCTCGCTCGTTTACAGTACGGACTGGACCACATCACTCACGATGCTTGTGGCGGGGGTACAAGTTGGGTGATCCCATGTAGTTTTGGGGGGTCGTCTGAGTCACGGCGTCCGTTTTATGATCTAGGACATGAAAAAGCTACATAAACAAAGATACTTGGCCTTGTTGCACCCTACACGATACCTTCGTCCACAACGACTCGGAGCAGCTTACTGCGCACAAGGTTCCCAATGTCTTTGGTCTAGGTTTTACATGCCCACCAGGCGCCGAGAGTATGACAGGGTACTTGCAAGCCACCCTTGCGTGCCAATTGGTCAACGGATGAAGTTCCGGCGCGAACGGCCTTGGGTTTCTGCCTGCCGCACTCGGTGCACGTATCGTCGAGAGAGTCAAATCAAGTAGAGACGGATCGTAGATGGGAGTGGAAGTAGCTCGCTCATCCTGCACACCGAACACGAGGAACTCTGCTTAGTCAATGTAGCTGAGCTGAAGCGGACTGCGAGCTTGATATGCAGCATCGTGGTCGTATGGCCCGGGGGGGAAGAGGGAACCTCGGACGCCCCGACAGGAGCGCCAAGTTGATCTTCCGATGACGCTGTTCACATGCATGCCAATGTGTCTGCTGCTCGCTAGCAGGGAGCACGGCTCCGTCGTTGCGGTGCCTGCATGCGGAGGTGTCATCATGCTCACATCGGAAGTTAATGGTGGGATCTTTCAGCGTGGCCGGAAAATTGAAACCATCCGAGTGGCCCTGGAATTGTCAAGATGGTGTGGAATAAGGCAATGTGTAAATATATGTATGCTACATCTGCTTACGGCGTTTAATAATGCTAGTCCTAGTCCGAATCGTCAGTCGGGTCAGGGTATCCACGGAGCCCCCACGTGATATAGATTCAAAGAGTCCAGATTTTCACGGTCGAATCCCGCCCGCCCGATGCGAGATAACGATCCATGTATCGGAGGCGATCTACCGGTCGGGTGTGTCCGTTTGTCCGCAGCGTGGAATGTTGCATAGTAGTACGGTTATATATCTGATAGAACTGCGTTCAGAATGCGCAACATGAACGCAACGTGCGTCACGCACCTTGATGCCATTCTCTCCCGTGGCAGCGACAATCTTGCGGGTGTCAAATTGCAGCGCAGTTACTCCGTAGTCGTACTTG
Source organism: Boletellus ananiceps (assembly GCA_038089975.1). Classification (NCBI taxonomy): domain Eukaryota; kingdom Fungi; phylum Basidiomycota; class Agaricomycetes; order Boletales; family Boletaceae; genus Boletellus; species Boletellus ananiceps. The sequence goes on along the minus strand of JBBPLV010000173.1, from coordinate 11,962 downwards.
AGGGTTTCAAATGTCCCGCCGGAGCGCACGTCCCACACCTAAAAAAAGACAACATGGGAGATGTATTCCTATGGTGATACCCATGCTCACTCGAATTGACTTGTCCAAGCTACCACTGACGATGTGGGTCTCGTCAAACTGTAGGCAGGTTATGGGTCCTGTGTGCCCGAGCAAAGTCCGATGAGCTTGACCGGTACGCACTCAAGAACCGTCAGTGTCTTGATAGTACCACTACCAAAGGCACTCACTATCCCACATCCTGACCGCACCATCGCCACTCCCGCTCACGAGTCCGTAACCCCAGAACTGGACGCCCCCCACAAAATCTTGATACATATCCCAGCTCCCATCGGCATAGGGTGGCGTTGGCACAGCGAATGCGCCTGTGGCAGCGGCTGCCCCGGAAAATGGGAACTGGCTACCGGGTGCGGAGACTTGAGAGTGGGAAATTGCCCATAGAATGTCCATTGTGAGAACACACTGGCCAGTGGTGAGGTCCCACTGACGAAGAGTCTTGTCCGATGCGCCCGTGACCTATCGAGCGTCAACACAGCTGCAGACACGATTACAGACAAGAGTCACCAAGCATTCATCCTCAAAGTAGAGGGCTGTGACTGCCTTGCTGTGACCATCGAACGACCTCAGGCAAGGTCCCTCGGAGTCTGTACCCGCCTCGCTGACTGTACTGGACCTTGCGTAATCTCGTTTCTCGATGAGCTCCCCGTCATGATATGAACTCGAGTCTTCTTCTAGCACATCGCTTAGTCCATCCTTTTCCCAGTCGTCATCCACGAGACGAAGGTCCCACAGTCGAATAGAACCATCTTCACTGCCGGTCAGGCACAAATTGTCCTCGACTTGGATGCACCTGACTCCACCACGGTGGCCACGTAGACGGCCAATTTCGGATCCGGTCATCAGGTCCCAAACGCACGGTTGCGAGTCTTCCAGCGATGAGCTGACCAGTGTTCCGTATGGCTCTGAGAAGTCGAGGGCAGTTATTGGCGTCGAATGGCCTTCCAAAGTCTTGGATGATGAATGAGCGATGGAAGAGAAAACAAATGATCTGAAATACCATGAATGCTATAGCGGGAGGGAGATCGTCGTGCTCTGAAGGCAGAAAGACGGGTCCTAGTGGAGTGAGATGGAGATGCAAGGACAAGCACTGGTGATGATACCTTTTCTTCGCCGGGAAGGGGGAACACGGTGGGTTTGGAGGGTGGGGGATTTGTGATGTTTAGAGTTTAACTGTTCGAATTCCAAGCGTTCCTGAATGCCTTCGACTGAGGTGTGGTGAGGGGACTGAGAAGAACCAGCTGGGGACAGACGTACGTTCTGCGTCTAGTTCTAGTTCATCCTCGCGAATTTTCAAGAGATCCTGTTCTAGATTCTCGCGAATCAGATGCAACGCATTGATCTTGTTTTCGACCTCGGACATCTCGTTCTGGATCAAGCTCTATGGGAGGATGGCATGAAAATAAGGGAGATGTCAGGAAACAAGGACGTACTCGCCGCACGAGGAGGTTTTCCTTGTCGCCAACGATCTCGTTTGCTTGTCGCGTGAGCTCGTCCCTGCCGAGGATCTTGGTGGAGTTGAGACTCTCCCTAGGCTTCCTCTTGCCCTTGCGTCTGGTTTGGTCGACGACCACGACGTCGTCCTCGCTGGCGATGCTATGGGTATCGTCGCCGTCGTCCTCCAACATGCCTCTGGCGTGTAAGCCCAACCTTTTCAGCCCGACCCTGGGGAGATGGACGTTTCGCAGCTGTCGCCTTCGTGTGCGGTTCTTTTCGGAGCTGGGCATAGTGGCGTTGAAGCCACGCAAGAGACTCACGTCTGAGGCGACGCCATCCGGCTCTGGCACATCGGCGGAGAGGAGCTCCTGGGTTGCCTCTGCAACCTGGAGGTCGCGGGAAGTGACGCGGCGGGCGCCGAGGGTGATACGGAGGGGGGCGCGCCCGAGGGAGGCAAAGTCGAACCTGGCTAGACTCTTCTGATTTGAGGCGGAGCCGCGGGAACGGGAGGACACGGTAGCGGCGGCGGCGGAGATGAGCTTCGGGGTCATGATGACGGGTGCGACTGTGTGGGGTGTAAGCGGGAGAGGCGGGGAGGGCGGGGGCGCACCGACGGTCAGAAAGGATCCGGGACGAGTCCTCCTTGTGGCCAAAGAGCGCCTTGGACATCGCGCACGACGGCGGTGGTGGTCGCGGTCACGCTCGGCGGCACACTCCGACAAACAGAGAGAAGAATTCTCACGCATGATATCATGGAATGCATCTCGAAAGAGAGAAGACTTCCCACAGTCACGTGGATGACATCAACGGTCTAGACCAGTGACATCATGGCGCAAAAGGACAGCAAGGGCGGAATGTTCCCACGGCACATGTGAACGACATCTGTCAATGGGGTCTAGACCAGTGACATCATAGCACGTGATCCACGACGGGATGAGAGGCTGCACTCGCCCGTCGTCTGTGCTCGTCGCCATCATGTCCGACGATTTCTTCACGAGCGTGCCCGTCCGACCCGCCCGCTCGCCCGCCGCCGACCCCGACGCCCACGACGACTTTGCCCATGCCATCTCTGTCCGCTTCGGCACCGCCGATCTCCGCACCGCCCGTCTCCTCCCCGGCGACCTCCCCCAGCCCCGCCTCTCCCCACATCCCCACGGCCCCCCCGCCCCCCTCCGCCCTCCCGCCCTCGCACCCCCGCAGCCCGCCTTCGCCGCCGTTCCCCCGCCCGCCCTTGGCCCGTACATCGACGACCCCGCCTCCCTCGTCCTCGACATTCGTCCCCACGCTGCCCACGCCGCCGCCCGCGTCCGCAGTGCCATCTCCCTCTCCGTCCCAACCACCCTCCTCAAGCGTCCCCTCTTCTCCCTCTCGAAACTTTCCCAGATGCTGCCGTCCCCTTCCTCCCGTGCCCGTTTTGCAAACTGGTCTTCAGCCTCGCACATCTTGGTCTACGATTCCGACTCCACTGTCTCTCCCGATAACAGCATCATCGCCGGCCTGTTGCGCAAATTTCGTGCAGAAGGCTTCACAGGCGAGCTAGGCTGGGTCCGCGGTGGTTTTCAAGCAGTCTGGAGAGAGGCCCGCCAACTTGCCACCACCGACCTCCCCCCGCCCGAAGAGGACGACCCCGACCCTGCATCGTCCTCTGGTACCCTCAGGACTTCCTATCTCCCCAAATCCGCCTTTTCCTTCTTTTCCACTACCGTCGCCCCTCCCCAACTCGGTGCCACCGCTTCTCATCCCTTTCCAAACACCCCTGCCCCATCGGCTGTCCGTGCCGCCAACCCCTTCTTTGACGCCATCCGTCAAAATGTCGAACTCTCTCACGGCATCACGGAGCGCATTCCGTTGCGCCTTCCGAGACGTGTCAGGCGACGTATCCACGACCTTCCCTTTCCATGGCTGCAGGACATCGCACGCCGTTCTGCCCTCAGGCACTCACCCACTTCCCGTCATCCCGGTCTCGATAGTCTTGAATCCGGTTCCGAGTCGAGTGACGACCCCCATACATCCGACCCGGACGAGCACGATCCGAATGTGGAGGAAGGCACCGAGGCTCTTGCGATGCAGTTTTATCGCATCGAGCTCGCTGAACAGCGTCGGTTGCGTTCGATCATGGAACACCACACTAAGGAAAGCGAGTTCGCTGGCCAAACCCGGTATTATCCCGCCAAACCGCGTGGAGCGCTTGACAAGGCTGGCTCGTCCACCGGCCCTGCTCTTGCACAAGGGAGGGTGAGCATGCGAACTGGCGCCAAGTCAGTCCCTAGCACACCCCACCCGGCCCCGTTTCCGTTTTCGATCACTGCCGGCGTGGAAAAGGGCACGAAGAACAGGTGGGTCGTCTCCGGAATCGTGCTCTTTGTCTCCCTGTCGTGGTTGCTTATGTTATGATCGCTGCCCCGTGAAGCCCCTGTCTTAACCTGCCTCGTCTCCGAATTGGCGTCGAATGTCTTGCTCACCTGTCCTGCTAGATATACCCACATCTGGCCGTTTGAGCACGCACGTGTTCGCCTCCATGATAGCCGTCATCAGGGCTCACATCTGGGCAGACGAGATCGAGGCAAGGCTTTGGAACGCGGTCGGACCACCGGAGATCGCGCAGGAGACAAGGGCAGAATCGGAGAGGAACACGGTCCAGAGCGAGATAAGCATCGTCGAAGCCGTTCTAGTCCCGCGTTTAGTAAGTTCGAGGATCAACAAGCGCCAGAGGTGACTGGCACCTCGTCCGGGTGTTTCGCCAATTCCGACGCGCCTTTGTTGATCGTCGGGACTGCTGAGGACGGACTGACCCACCTGGCGTCGGGTCCGGGCCCCAGCGTTCCTCGGGTGAAGATCGAGTACGACGTCACAGAGCAAGATTCCTGGATTTCAGGGCCTTCTACACCAGCCACGGCTCACCCATTTCCAACGCCTCCCTTTTACACTCCCATGGATATGTCTCCAGCGCCCACTCCGGTGCATGTACAGCCCCCTCAGCTGGTCTCCCTTCCTTCTAGTATCAGCGCGAGTCCAAGATCAGGATTAGGAGGTCCACGGTTTACCCTACCAGTCTTGAACTTGCCTTCGCTTGGACCGTTTCCATCGTTTCCACTGCGCTTACCTAACCGCCCAGGAGGTTTATTGCCAAGCATTGGAGAACATCAGTGGACATCGGAAACGCTATCTTCATCCACCGCTCCTTTAGATGGCTTCCCCAATAAACCGGAGGCTATTAGGGATCCGGAATTTAACACGGGGGCGAAGCGTGATCTGAGAAGCGAACCGTTCCCAGCGGACGACTACGTCAATGCTTCGTATGTCCAGCCTTTGGGGACTCGCAAACGGTACATTGCGACCCAAGGCCCGTTACCTTCGACATATGTCGACTTCTGGACGTGCGTTTTTGCAACTAGCCAGTGGTGTGGCTGACGCTGACCGCTTGTTTCCCCTAGTCTTGTTTGGGAACAAAACGTCCATGTCATTGTCATGCTCACTCGTGAGGTCGAAAATGCTATGGTGAAATGTGGACTATACTGGACGGATGCCGAATATGGTCCATTGAGGCTCGAACTACTCTCCGTTTCTCCTCCCATGTCCACTGGCGTCAATACGACGTCCTCGGATATCTCCAAGCAGGGATTCTTCGCCATCCGCGAGCCTCGTGGAAAGGCCAGCTCAGCATCTCGGGATCAATCCGCATTGATTACACGCACGTTTGCTCTCAGCCACACATCCTATCCCGGCGTTCCGCCACGGAAGATTACCCATTTGCAGTACCTCGATTGGTCAGACATGAATGTTCCCGATGACCCGCGAGGCGTATTGGATCTTGTCAAACAACTCGAGCAGGCTGTCGCAGAAAGTACACCCGGTCCCAGTCCGAGTGGCAGTCTGAGCCCTGGCAGTGCCAGCGGCAGTCTGTCGGGCAGTCAGTCGCCAGAGGTCGGTCCTGATCAAAAGGGACGTGACTCCTCGCTACTGTCCCCGACCAGTGCTGGATTCATAACAGGAGGAAGAACGCGTGGAAGTGAATGGAGGCATCCTGAACTGGATTCAAGGACTGGTATTGCAGCAGCAGCCCTTGGCAAGGCAGCTCCCGTGTTACTGCACTGTTCGGCTGGTGTAGGGAGGACGGGAGGGTTCATCGCCGTCGATGCGGTGTTGGATGGCATAAGGAGAGAGCTTCGAAAAGACAGAGAAGAAAGAAGCCGAAAGAAGGCGTTGGGAGTCAGTATCGTGAGCGTGCGGCCCAAGGACGGTATGCACGACGTGGAGGCAAGTGGCAAGCTCAGTCCCGAGAGCACAGAGGCAGGGGTCAGCAGTCTGGAGAGCAGTGGCAAGGAGAGTGCTTCGGATGAAAGTGATCGAATGGATGTCGATGAACCGATCGTTGAAAAGAACCAGGATCCGCTTCATAGGATTGATACGGTCCCGATCCACGTTTCGGCTGGGGGACACACGAAGGGGCGCAGACATCACCACAGCAGGGACCCATTCGACGGGCAACGTCATTCCAGTTCAGACTCGCTCGTGGTGCATGTTCCATATGTGAAAACCGACAACATTCCAGACGATGTTGCAAACATTGATCTCGGTAGTCTCAAGGAAGCCAGCTGGCAGTCCTCTTCTACGCGTGAGTGGGCGGAACAGGTGTCCGATCAGACGCATGCACACGCAGAAGAGGGGGATCGTCTGACGCCCCCCTCGCTCCCTCCTTCAAGTAGGGAGAGGTCCCCTGGCAGTACTTCAAACAGCAGTGGTCCATCTGCTCTCAATTCTGCAGACGAATCGGTGAACGGGAGTGTCAGTGCAAACGCGAGCGGAAGCGCTAGTGGGAGTGGCAACAGAGCAGAGTGGAAGAGCGGGACGCGCAGTGGGAGTGGGAGTGGGACTAGTAGCGGAAGTGGAAGTGGTCGTCCTCCCGCATCCTCGGCGTCGAAACCAGGCTCTGGGTCAGTATCGCTCTCAAATTCGGGTTCCGGGACCGGCACAAGCTCTCAGCTTAGTTCAGGCTTGCTGCGAGTCCGTTTGCGGGACAGTTCGGCTACCTCGATTTCTGCTGAATCCGCGGATTCGCTTTCATCCAAGCACGAGGCAAAGGTTAACGATCCGCTTCATCGAACGTCAGCGGTCCATACCGGTCTAAACTTTGATATGGAAATTGATAGCCCCGCGCGTTCCGTCTCTGCACCGCTCCGGCCCACCCGTTCAAATACGATGGGCTTTCTGCGTGGGGGTCATCACACACCGATGCTTGTGTCATCACGTGCTGCAAGTTTCTCGAATCCCATCTTCCCACCCGGCCCAGTGGAAAGGGTTATTTCCTTTGGCGGCGACGCAGCAGAAGGTTCCGCGTCCCGGTCTAGGTTGGTTTCAGGTTCTCCCCAAGAGTTTGAGAGCGGAGAAAATGCTGACACGGAAGGGAGTGGCAAGAACAGTCAAGTAGTGTCTGAGGAATCAGAAGAGCCTGCCATCCCTTCAGAGTCAAGAAGCAGCCTGCGAGTTGACACCGAGCTCAATGTCTCAGGTGCATCACATAGCGTTGGCTCCGCCAAGAGCCCACACTTTTCTTCCAGAGAAAGCAAAGGCGGAGAAAGGGTTGTAATTCCAATGGCTCCCCGCAATCGGGACGGTTCTGTGTCACCTGCGCCTAGGATTTCGGACGACGACCAGCGCGATGCGGGTCATCTGGTGGCCGATTATATTATCCCGCGGGAGCTCCACAGTGACTTGTCGCCTCCTTTGATCTCGTCTTTTGCGGTGCCCATTTGCACGGTCATCCAAGATATGCGGGAACAGCGGATGAGTCTGTGTCAGAGCCTACGACAATACGTCTTCGTGCATGCCGCTGTCGTCGAAGGCGCATTGAGGATCGTGGACGAGGAACGCGAACTCTGGGGGTCTATTGGGACAAGCGATGACACTAGCTCCGCCGATGGGGAACCTGGCGCGGATGTTAGGAGAGGTGGGCAACGATCTGCTTACAGTGAGGGACTGGAAGCGTGGTCTGGGCGGACGGATAGGACTGGAGCAACGGTCATGACCCTGGAGCATAAGCATGGAGGCATCCCTTATCGAAACCATGCACTGCATGTCATCTCACAGCCTTCCAGTCAGTGGAGTTCGGAAGCCAAGATTGGCAGTAGCCAAGTTCCACTGGCACCGACATCGTCTTCATCGAGCGTGTCGTCCCCGTCTAAAGGAAAACGCGGCCCCAGCCCCACCGAACTTCCCAAGGAAGACAAGACTGGCGCCTTGTTGTTGAATAAGCGTCCCAGTATCCACCGTCAAACGACTGCGCACGAGGAAGATGACCAGATCTCGTTTGAATTGAGTGGGTTCTCTCCGGTGACAGGTGAAGACGAGGAAAGGTTCATGGACGCAGCCGTGAATGTGTCTGGGGCTCGACGCGCCCTGGGACAATTGGGAGTACCGGAAAAGGGAGATCTCACAGGTAGCGAGTGGGCGGTTTTCGAATAGGGTTGCGATTTGTGGTGAGCGCGCACGACGTCCCGTTCACACATGATCTAATCAAGCACGGACTCGCTCTAGGATGCTGTGATCTCCCTATTTAGATGCGAACAAAATGTTGCAGGAGGACAGGTGTCGTTACACCGTTCCCAAGCGATCTGCCAGCTGCGCTGCTACACGTTAAAATATATCCTGCGGACAATTCGGGACCCCATGTTTTGATTGATATCACTCGCATTCTGTTGATTGTTGAGCCAGTTGCTTTCGAGTCCGTCTTGTTTCTTGCCCGAATGACTGCCATTACGGCGTACCTCACACGAAGTGGGGCAGGTGACCTTGGATCTCACCTCTAGTTGCAGGCTCCACCCGGGTTCACTATCCTGATATTTATGCATCCCGCCCATGTATTCCTAGTGTTCGAGCCTGCTGGTACACGATTCAAGGACTGCAGAGTGTCGGGAGACCAAGGGTCTGCTCGCTTAGCACAAGCCCACTGGCTCGAGCAGCGTTCAATGGAGCGGCATAAACCTTGTGCGCGATCCCTCTCAAAGAACGGCAGAGATCAGCCACACAGCGTGAGAACACGTCTGGTGCCGTGGTATAGTATAACTGCGGGTGCAGATATGCGTGATGTACAATCGTAAAACAAAAACAGGCTCCTCTTTTTGTTTACAAGAAAAAAATGCCAACTATCATACCTGGGAAGAACAAAATATTGGGCCATAAGGTGGCGCACCGCACAAGGGCTGAAGAAAGCGAAAACATGTCACACATCTATCGTATGAGTATTGCTTACATGATGGCGCGCCACAGCGGTCGCAGCGACCCCGCCCACATTGGCATGCGCGTCGGCTGGACAACCGCGACAATATTGGAGCTTTGGGTCGTGTCCAGATCCGACATGTCCGTCTGCTTCCGTCACGGGCCCGTGAAACGCTCGTTGGGACGCACTGTGGTGCTCCCTGGGTCGAGTTCGGCGCGACGGTGAAACGATGGATTGGGCAGTGTGACTCCACGGGCGAAGAAGATGTCCACTAGATTCCCGCCGCCAGCGGACGTGTCCTGGTCTGGTAGTTCGATACCTACAGTACGATCAACGCAGTGGCCACACCCTTCGCTACAGTCTTTGTGGTGTTTCTCAGCATAACGAAGCGTACGGTGCTTGACGCATCCTGGACAAGTACAGTTGAAGCCACACGTGCACCCGGACCCTGCTATGGATTTGAGCGTACTGAGTGACGGTATGGTGGGAAAGTCAGGGACGGAAGCTAAAGGCGTCGACCCAGTGAGAATCGGAGGCAGTTCTAGACGGTCAGATGGAACGGTATGTGATCCGCTAGATGATTCGCCCGCACAGCAGCGTCCTGGTGGTGAACTCGAAGAATGTTGAACGACAGACGCCTGCACAGGTTGATCGCGGAACATGACCGCCGCTTCAGCAAGGGCCTGTAGTCCATAGTCCGAGCATCTACCCCCGGAAGAACTGGGGCCAGCGATGCAGGATGCTTTTCTGCATGTGCACTCCCGAACGTTCCTACAGTGACAAGGATTCAACAGCGAATCCACTGTGAGAATGTGATCAGGATTCGTGTTGTAGTCCCACACTCGGTCCTCACCTCGTTGCCTTGAGTTAGGAGGGGACGAAGAGGTGGTAGGCTGAAATGCGTCTGAGATACCGTTGGGCAGAGTAGGTACGCTGGGCATGAACCGGCGAGCTACCGACCGAGCCCACATGAGTGTCTCGCTCCACCGACCTCGTTCTAATGCACTCACGTTTCCTGTCTGGGCGCGCGGCAGGGATGGGGACTTTGTCGATAACAGGCTGACGGGGAGTACAGGTGCACTTGGAATGCACACGTTTTTCCTGGCGAAGTTCACGACACTTGTGACACTGAGAAACAGGGCGCCCCTTCTTCTTCACCTCGAACAATGGACGTTCCGTATGGTGGCACGAAGAAGATCTGTGGCCTTTAATGCATGCTTCGCTAGAGAGCGCTAGTCACACATGGGAACCGCACCAGTGGCGAGTTGTGCATACCACGCATACTTTCTTTCGTTTACAAAGACCTGCGATCCCGTTAGCAGAACGATAAGCTGGAAGCTGGGGGACGAACCATGGCAGGGGGCGCTCTATCCCATCCAGTTCACCGTGGGTTGAAACAGTACCCAGATAGGAACCGGACGCTGATATGTAGCACAGGAGAAACCTGTGCCACGTAACTTTGTGCTGTCACAACCACCGGTTGCTCCCGCGCCTCCATCAGCCCCACGAGCCTAGGGCTCACACCAGCCTCGACTCTCTTGGCCTGATGTATTCAAGATTCCATGCCTTTGGATCATGATACTCATCAAATGAGCTCGCTTTTGGCCCACCGACAAGTGGAGGTATATCTGCCACTCGCCAGGGATTATGCTGCCTCGGAGCGCTGCCCGCACTACACCCACGGAGAATTGGTTGTCCCAGGCTGTCGTGCTTGCGGCATATCTGCTGGTTTTCATTTGGTTTCAGTTCAGAAACATGCTCACTGTCTCCCCCGGCGTAAGTTGTTCTAGAAAGCTCTTTGTCAGGTAAATCCTGTATAGATTATTTCATATGATTTTTTGCCAGCCGGTTCTCTCGTGGACTAGTTTCCTGTGGTGTCCCAACCTTCCCGTCGTGGGACAGCTTCTCTCATACCGCCCACTCTTGGGCCGGTAGCTTCCTCCGCCCATTTTCGAGTCTCTGCCCTAGATGCGCTCAATTTCCAATCCCTCACATTGGTCATATTGGCGTCCAAGTTGAAAGATATCATTGTTCCGTCCGTTGTTTGCACTGCCATCTTTCACTCGTCCACATGCATGTTCCTAACCTGCCCACATTGCCAAGCACTCGAATGTCATGTGGGTCAAGTCAAGACTCGTTGCACAACCACACGGCTTGTGTCGGGCCATACTAGAGTCATTTTTATTTAGCTGCGAGGCTGTGTCCGTATCCCCACTCGTTGAAGTCATTGATATGTGAAGAGCTTCAGGCTCTCTTGGTGTCAAGCTATCGATGCTGGTCGCATGCTGTCGCTCTGGGGATTTCGGATTGATCGATCTACACACTCCCTCAGGGGTGCAGCAACATGCGGCTGGAGAAAAATCTTGCTTCACAGGCGGCCATCGTTCACACGCTAATGACCACGAGATTCACCGTTGCGTGAGTACTATCTTGCTATTTCCTGCTATAGAAAATTAGGGGTGTACCTCCGTTCAAAGAACTCCAACGCCTTCTTGGTGTCTGCAAACTATAAGGACGCCGTTGTTGGTTTCCGAATGTAAGCCATACGTCCGACGCTAGATGCAACTGGCTGCGATACATGTACGTGGGGTCTAGCTATGATTTCGTCTTGTTAGGACCTGGGGTTTGGTGCAAACATGCATGGGCCATTCCCTATCATGTTTTTCGACTCCAAGTGTCCGTGTCAGCCCCCGAGGACAGCCTGGCCGTCGCTACTGCACTTGGGGTACCTAGGTACCATTCTGGGGCCCGGAACAGTGCAAATTTCGGGGCATGCGCCATGACTCCACTACTACACCGTTCTCTCAAGACACGTTCATGCACGAAGCTACATCAATTGAACGAGACATGACATGGTCTCATGGCTGACAGCTCCCGCGACCACCACTGGTTTGGTAGGAATACCATGTCTGGATGAACGAGAATACTGGGAAGAGCCGCTAGGTATCTATGGGAAGTTGACTAAGGGGAACAAACGTGCAGAAACCATCGTCAACTACTCGGATGCTGCACAGCTGTGACTATCCTTGACTCGGACGCGTCATGCCAGGGGGATCACTGATCTATAAGTTGGCGTTGGTGAGCAAGCAACGGCCCTGTTTGACAAAGGATGCAATGCCCTACTGGACAATAAACGGGGATGACTAAAAAAAAGTGACGGCCACATAAATACCTAGGAATGGGGCCAAGGTAAGAGCACTTCTGCCTATCTCGAGGCGTAATCTTGCGACTTTC
>JBBPLV010000172.1:0-29887 GCA_038089975.1 Boletellus ananiceps | reverse complement strand
TTTTGCAAGTCATGTCACGAGGTGCTAGGACCTCCGACGTCGCTGTCGCGGGTCTGACCCTCGCAACGAGAAAGCACAAAAAAGAAGAAACGGGGGATGGTGACCATGGACTGCATGTCGACTAATACCTCACAGTTACAATACCGCTGAATATCTTGATGTGCTGCGTCCCATGTGTCGCACTCGAACGCCACGAGATAACAAACGCTTTGCTAGGCTGAAGCTCTCAATCCCGTATCAGGCACGCATGGCGGAACAGGTGCCTGCCCCAGTCATAAAAGTGTCGCAGGTCGCAAACTCCGCTCGGACAAAAACTTGACTTTGCCGCGCCGCGCGGTCGTGCGTGCACGATAGGGCAACAGCCCCAAACTTGGTTTCGGTCCTGGTTGGTAGAGGGGACTGGGATTGGGCGCCGCGATCAGCTCTCGATGGGCTCGTTTGAATTCACAGTGCTCTGGGGTAAACAAGAAGATGACAATCTTGTGAATGCTGATGGATGATCGGACTAGCCAAGTCGCCCAAAACATACAGTTGACCCCATAACAACGCGTGCCAAGTATATGCTGACTGCAATAGCTCCATGGTCCCATATGGTGCCCCAGTATTTTCTATGGCACCTGGTCCTATTCTCTCGGTCGTGTCCCTTTCAAACACAGTTAATCTTTGAGGATCTTCCACTCCGCAGACACCGCGGAGCGTTTCAGCGTTACATCACCCGTCGTGGATCTGATTTACCACATGGCCATGCGACTTGATAACCTCGGGCAAGTACGGACATGATATACTTATACACAAGGTTTGACAAGTGGTTACAGGGGTGTTTTTGAAGACTGGATGCGCCAGTCTGAGTGTCCTTGTATAAGTATGGATGAGATCCTGCCGGGAACACCCACCCGTTTCCCCACCTTGTGATCCTTACCTTTAGCTCTCGTGCGTTGCTCTAGGTTCCCTACAAGCGGCAGTCCTATAACATGGGCAACTCTGATTTTACACGGGACAAGGCGGAGCTGTTGGCAAAGCTGCTAGAAGCAACTCTGAACGGTGAGATACACGCTTTATGATGGAATCGTAAGGCAAGCATGATGGACAACCATTGCGCCAAGGCTTCTCGTTGTTGATGTTTGGAGGGACAATCTGGGCGCTGGTATTCCAGCGTTCCACTGATAGGGTGAACCGAAAGATGATCGCGACGGCATGCGCGTTGCTGTTGTTCAGCACAGCGGTGTGTATCTTTTTGTTTTTCCGACCAAGCGCAAGACTGACTTCTCGGGGTCACAGCATTTTGTGATTGATATCATAAGAGCCGTGGAGGGCTTCGTATTATATCGAGATACTGTCTCGGGAGGGCCCGTTGGTTATTTTTCGGAGGTGTCGCAATGGACATTCGTCTACAAGGGTTACGTGTTGGCTGCGCAGACGCTTGTGGGGGACGCCGTCGTCGTGGGTTTCTTTGTGCTCAGGTAAATCCAAATACTGATTCTATCAGTGCAGCTCTATCGCTGCTATAAGGCATGGCAATCTAAACTTGTCCTGATTCTACCTGCAATGCTTTGGTTTGCTGTTGGCGGTCCGTATGTCTCATTGTGAGGTGAACACTGTTGTTGACGGTGTGCCCGAAGTAACTGGAATTGCATGTCCCTCTACCGCGTTGCAAGAGAAGCAAAGCATGGTCTTTGGTCCAACTCTCTCGAAATGGATCATGTCCTTCTATGCGTCGACGTTCACGACCAACCTATTGGCGACCAGTATGTACCTGGATGTTGAGTGCTTCTGAACTTTTTTTTATCCTGCCTTTTCCAGTTCTATTGGTTTACCGCATCTGGTCTGTTCACCGGAAGGTAGCGGGACTGCCTGGTCGCAAACAGTCTCCGCTGCAACCCATGTTGCACGTCATCATTGATGCTGGCATGATCTACTCGTTCACTCTTGTCGCGACGTTGATTTGCTTTGCGACTGGAACCAACGGTCAATACATCATGTTAGACATGGTCAGCCATCGTCGCTGATGTTGATCGTTACACTGAAGCATCGTTGACTGCCAGATCACGCCAATCATTTCTATTACCATTTACATGGTCATCATCCGTGTCGGGGTGACGAATTGGACGAACGGGTCAACGGACGTATACACATCTGCAGGCGTAGCCACCCGCAACAACGTCGACGCTGATGAAGGAAACAGAATCCAAATCCACGTTGAGAGATTCACGGAGTACAAGGTCGATCACTGCCAATGCACTCCGGTCGCTGGCAGAAATCATAGAGCCAATGCTTTGTTGAGCAGCAATGGATACGCGGTATGGTTTTACTTGTTGGATGAACATTTCTTCATCCTCATTTTTCTACACCGCCAAGGGTATTACTTACGTGACGCCATGGACGAACATCTCGTAGAGGGTCGTCGGGGACATGACGCATACCCGATGTCGCTTTATCGCTCCTGTTGTGGTCGTTCTTTCTGGGAGTGTTGCAGAACGATGTTGTGCAGTACGTTGTACGAGGCCTATTTGATGGTGGTAACGCGCGCTGCCCCTCCCTTCCCTCTGATACTATTTGTCTCTGGCATCCCGATCAGACGCAAGAACGATGGACAATAAGGTTGTGGGGAACTCGAACTCGAAGCACACTGTCATCGAACGTTTCCCGGGACATTGAATCCCACCGGCTACATCTGGGAGAGCGCTGTCGGAAAGATACGCCGTACGAGGAAAACCGATTGAGATGTGCCACTCAGTTCTCAATGTGCTGTTTTTTGCGCGAGAATACTGTTTGCATTTTGCTTCGGCCATTTTATGAATAGGACGAGCCGATCTGACTGAAAGAGAGTTCACTGTTGCACCCTTTTGGGATATATTTCATCACCCGTACGCTGGCAGATGACGTAACGTGAGCACGCCTTTATATGAGCAGGTGTTTCGGACACTCGTTCTTCGCTTCACTGGATACGAGTGCGATGGCCCCTCCACCACGCTACGAGCCTCTCCCTACCATCGACGGAAAAGACGTCGAAGGAGGACAACATGCATACCCTGTAAACCCCCTTTCAAAGAAGAGGCTCGCACTCTACTTTCTCTGTGCGATCTCCCTCACATATGCCGCAACTCGGCTTGCGTTTTCCAACTGTTTCTTGGCGAAGATGCGCGGCGATCCACACAGGAACCCAAGTGACTCGGTGGGACTTCCTTCTCACTATACGTTGCCATCCGGAGACCGGATTCCGTCTATTGCACTCGGCATGAGATTCGCCTCATACTGATCCCATGATAAGCTCATCTTGATCATATAGGCGTCTGGCAGGCCAAGTCAGGCGAAGTTGGCGATGCTGTCAAGGTAGGCAGAGCTGAATACCGTTGTTTCCTAACGCTAAGGGGTGCAGGCCGCGCTGGGTGCAGGTTATCGCCACATTGACGGAGCGTGGTATTATGGGGTACGCCCCCTTCAAATATAGAGCGTGTGCATAGCTCTAAGGTTTTGTTTAGAATGAGGTCGAGGTCGGGAAAGCTCTGAAAGAGAGCGGTGTACCGCGCGAGACAGTTTGGTTGACGTCCAAGGCGTGTACTCATTCTGTAGGAACATTGGGGCCATATTCATCCCGTCTATTAGCTCCCAAACGAGAACCATGCACCCGAAGACATCGAGCCCGTCCTCGATGACTCGCTCTCCAAGCTTGGCGTTGATTACCTGGACTTGTATCTGATCCACTGGTATGTCGCTGCATGCTATGCCCTATGTATCTTGACCCTAGATTTGCTAGGCCCGTTGCATTCCAAAAGACCGGACACAACGTTTTGGATGAGGACCTCACCGAGAATCCCTATCCGACTTGGCAAAAGCTCGAGGAATTGGTTGACAAAGGCAAGATCAGAAACATTGGTATTAGCAAGTGAGCATCTTGTGCACACCTGGATGCTTGCTCAACATGTGCCTTTCCAGTTTCAATGTCCGAAGGTTCGTTGACACAACGATCTATTCCCATAAATCTTCACGTCTTCATTCTGTCACAGGATTGAAAATCTGACAGCCAACCCCTTGAAGTATCAGCCGGCTGTGAACCAAGTTGAGCTCAACTTCTGGAATCCTCAGCCGGAGCTCCTCAAGGTTGCATTTTCAGCATACATGCCACATTTCCGGATGGCTCACCTCATGACTTCATCTAGTGGTCCAAGGAGAATGGTGTCTTGTTGGAGGCATACTCCCCTCTTGGCGGTGGTGGACAAGTCAAAGAGACTCTTGCCGTCCCTGAGGTGTGCGAGGCCTATTCGTGTCCGTGTATAGATCCTCACCCTGTTTCAAGGTAAAAGATATTGCTCGCAAGCTCGGCACCACTCCTGCGCAAGTGGTCATCTCATGGCATGTCCAACGTGGGGTAGGTAATATCGCGCACAGATATTCGGGGCGAGCCTGATGTAGGTTTTTAGACAGTTGTTCTCCCTAAGAGTGTGACGCCTTCTCGCGTCGAGGAAAACTTGAAGAGTATGTTTTCTATGAGTGCAAATTAGGACGAGGGATCGATAATCTTTTCTAGTCTTTGAACTTCCTCAGGAGGACTTTGAAAGGCTTGAAAGAGCTGCTGTTTCGCACCCGCCTCAGCGTACCCTGAATCCCAGCAAGGCCTGGGACCTTCCCTTTGACATCTTTGACGGGGAGTAAGCGAATCTATTACACTGTTTCTAGGCCACTGTGCCAACCTCGTCGCGTCGATCTGTGTGCTTTGTGTTCTTGTTTTTTTCTGCTCCTCGAACGCATATCGTGTATATAGTTGTTGAAAAGTTGACCGTGAACGAAGATGGATCGTAACAATTCCTTGTCCTTAGTATGGTCACGTGCTAGTGGCGTTTGTTTGGCAGAAGCTTCCAATTGAAACAACCGCTAGCATAGTTGACCAAAACGGAAAAGGCGGGCACTTCAAAGCTTCACGTCCGGGGCCATGTCTTTCCAACAACCACATACAGATGCCCCATGTCTTCGTTTTCCGGAAAACATTGGCCTTCATGCAAACGTATCCGTAGAGGCTGCAGCAAATATGCTCGCCCGCGCTGCACAACTATCCCTTAGCGTTCCGTATTCATGGATGTTTATTGACAAGCCCGTCGGTGCGCAATCACGTACAGTGGCTGAACAGTGTTTTCTGACATGCTTCTTTTGCGACCGCAGAGGGTCAAGTCATCCTCATATTCCTCCCCAATCCCGCACAGTTTCCAAACGACGGTATCCGCTACCAAGACCAAGAGGCGCGCTACGCAATCCAAGCACCCGGCAACCGCGTACGCGTCGTCATCTCCACCCCCGCTTAAGCGAAACAGATTGACTGATTCGCAGTGTCTTTCTCTGTCTCGTTCAGGAAATCGAAGTTACGGAAGTCAAATATGGGTTCGTGCCCAACGCGCAGGAGACGACCGCATGGCGCGTCCGACGTCGGTACCGCCTCGTCAAGGGCGGTCATCCTGCGATCACGCTCGTGCACTACACACGTGGACCAGTCACTCGTGAGTCTAGGCACATGCTTGCTTCTTGCGCCACGTTCCCGCGTTTCAGATAAGACTCCCCCTCTCCCCGTTTTCCTCCAGACACTTTCGTACGCCTTATCAATTGCTCGAAGCATGTTTACATGCACCGAGACGATTGGAAGTTTTTTTTTCCGGCTTGTAGTTGATCCCGACTTGCAAAGCGTCCACTTTGTCCTTCACTGGGAGGTTCGGTGCGACCGTTCAGTGATGAGCATGACGACCACGCTCCCCCATTTCGAGTCACTCTTTCAACATCACTCGTCGTTCTCCGCTTCCGACGCTGACGCACATTCGTTTGCAGAGACTGTTCCCTCCTTGTTGAACTCGCCCGTCCGCCAATATCCGCTCCGCCCACTCACGGAACCGGCCGTGTATGTCATGGGCGACAAAGCTGGACAGAAAGTATATCCGACTTCCGCTCCCGCTGGCGGGGGTGGGGGCCCTTCTACACCCGCACCCGCCCCGCCGCCTCCACCACCGCAAGGCCCGATGGGCATGAACCCGCCTGGAATGGGAATCAACCCCTCCGGAGGAATGGGCATGGCGCCACAGGCGCTGAACCCTCAGGCAATGGGTATGAACGCCGCGCAGGGGATCGGGATGACGCCGCAGGCGATGCTCGCGCAGCAGAACAGCAACATGGAGACGCTCGAGAGACGGCGAGAGCGGGAGCGCGCACGGGAGCGGAGTGGGAGCATGGCAACGGTGCGTCCCTTTAGTCACACGACTCCCGACCTCTTTTGTTATTGGGCATCTAACGAAGGAGCGTAGCAGCGGCCTGGTCCACCTCGGCTGGACGACGACGAGTCTGCAGGTGAGGGCGAGACGTGTTCTTTGCGGACGGAAGGGAAGAAAACCTGACTTTTTGCTGTGCCATAAGATGAATTCGAGATGATATCAACGCGGACGCTTGCGATCACGCGGTACAGGCGCAACCACGAACTGATGGAAGAGGTCTTCAAACGGGCCGGGTTTGGTGAGGGTCCCTCTTCACGGACCCGTTTTCCGTCTACCATGCCTGCCTCGCTCACGTTCCATCACGAAAACAAGGTGCTCTGGTGACCCCTCCGGCGCCGCCCCCCGCATATTCGATCTTTGACAAGGTCGAACTCGAGGCCAAAGTGGTGAGTGGGCGATTTCCGAACGATCGTCGTGCCAAACTGCTCACGGTGGTCGGCCACCCCGGCTTGATCGTTTGCGGTCAGGCAAAGTTGCAGCAGGAAGTTGAGGTGCTGCAAGCGCAGGCTGCGGAACGCGCGGCGAAAAGGTCGGCGGCCGAGGACGTGATCGTCGCCAGCGGCCATACGCCCACCATGGAAGAGGTAGCGTCTTGAGTGCGCTCGAACGCAGACACGGACACACCCCCACATACATTGTATGTGCGCGTGTGGGGGTCGACTTTTTGACGACGAACATGATGTACGATGTTTTCATTTCTACGATCATTCCAGTCGTTTCTCCTTGTATGCGAACGATGAACTCGACCCCCGGAAAGCGGATCAAGAAGGCACGCTATGTTGCTGTAATAACCGCAGCCGTAAACACAACCGACATGCAGCAATATGCAGAGAGAAAAAGCACAAGTTGCTACCTTTTTGTTCGTCGCATCCGATAGATACACAGGAGCTTGAAACGGTTTCACTGTGACTGACATTGCGCATTTATTACACCCCCGACTTGGCACGAAACAACGCGAACTGTAAGGCACGCTCATCGTACAAAGACAGCCTCGACTGAAAAAAACTTCCGACTGCCATTCCCAAGAATTCACTCGACAACGTTCAAACGCCGCATCGCAGCCGGTCCGAGGGGGACGAGCATGCATGCCGTCCCATAAAAATAGTCCAGCGTCGCCTCGTTGCCATACAGCAACAATGCGGTCTTGACGTCCACGGACGACTCCATCCGTGTGACCTCCACCACCTCCGTCATCGGCTGCCGGAAGAACCGGTCCACGATCCCGTCCGAGAGCCTGTCCACTCTGGACGGGTACTCACCGTCGACCACGACCACTTGCGCCTGGTCCGTCGTCAGGCGTCGGAGCGCTTGTTCGATGTACTCCATCGTGTTTTGGTCCTCCATCGCCCATTCAACGTCCACCTCGAGCGCCCGCGTCATGATCAGGTTGATATTGTAATCGTCGAGGTTGCGGTAGAACAATCGGAAGGAGTACGGCAGCCCGAGAGCGTCGCACACGTCCACGAGTGCGCGGTCCGACCCTTTCAGCAGCCCCGGAAGTGGCCCGAGAAGATCGTTTTCTGCATGCGGGTACTCGTGCGCGAGGCCAAACCCAAGGTAGCCCCCCCTGGGCAACACTGAGGGGTCGTTGACCAGGTCTATCAGTGCTCGTTTCATCTGGAGATGGAACGGCGTCTGCGTAGACAAGGACGACAAGGACGACAGGGGCGACGTGCCAGAGTAAGGTGACTTTTGGTACAGATTGTACGTGAGGGTGACACGATGGCCCGAGGTGACGGGCAGGACCTCGTGCTCGAGGTCGCCGTAAAACGCAATAAAGCGAGCCGAGGGTTCCGTCGCAGCCGCAATTCTAGGCGCGAAGTCAACCGCCCACTCCCTATCCGCCTGGCGAAGCACAAATTGACCACCCTCGTGCCCAGTAGGAAGAACGACAACGAGGGATCCAAACATGTCCTGGCTCCGTGGTGTGTCCTTGTGCGCCTTGAAGAAATCACCCTCCCCTGTAATGACGAGAAGGGTTTCAGCGGGGTCCAGAACGACAACAGAACAACGGGTCGAAGCATGCGCACGCGGGAAAAAAGTTACTGTGGTATAGTGTGAAACTGACCGTAGACGTTGAGCTTGTACAACTGCATCTTCATTGTCGAATGAGCCTGAAGGAGCAGCGCCTTGGACACATGCTCATGGATGCCGAGACTGTACGGGTCAAAGAGGGTCGAGAACTCGTTCAGATCCATCTTGCCAGCCTTCCTGTACGACGGGTCGAGGAGGGTCTCTCCGCCTCGGCCAAACTCTGCGGGCTTGCATGCGCGGTATAACGCGCCCAGTTCGTCAGGTCCAGCGTTGGAGAAATCGATGCGACTAGTGGGGGTCAGAACATTTCCAGCCATATGGACGACCAAGGAACTCACCGCAGCTGATCCCCGTGGGTGTAGTACAGCATGCGCTGATACTCGGGGATGGCACACGTCCCAATGTAGAACGGATCGCGCTCTTGCACTGATTTCCGCATCTGAACCACGGTGGACGGCGAGGATCGGTATGTGCTCATGGCGCGGAGAGTTTGATAGTGTTGGAGATGAGTTGTGATGATTGGGGCGTGCGAGCTGTGACAAACCATCGAAAACTGATACTGAGGAGTAATGCCATGTGGAGCGATTGGAAAAAAGTGACCAAGACCGGGAGGCCAGTTCTAATAAATAAATAAAACGGTGCTGGTAAGCAATGGACCAACGAGTTCATGACGAGAATGCACTTTAAATGATGTCGAACCTCGTACCACAGCACGAAGAAAGCCACCCGCGTAAACTCCGAGGGAAACAGCGGGACGGTCCTCGCCGCGCTCTGCGTTCAACACGTCCGCATATTAGCGACCAGAGATGACAAGGAATTGCGGTGATGTAGACTCGGGATTCGCGGTCTACGCGACGAATGCAACATAAGAATCAAGGTAGACATGACCACGACTGAGATGCCATGTTGGGTGATCCCCCAAAGTATGACGGGCCTAGGCTCGCATGCTGACTCCCACCAAAAGGAGCACCCCGCGGGAGCACCCGCTACTGAGATTCGAGAGGGTATGATCGGTCTCTTTACTTTGTTCTCGTTCTCGTCGCAGATACGTACATGATCAATCAAGCGATTCACACCCCTGGGGCAACTCAAGCTCTCCGAAAGCGCGCGACACAAAAGTAAAACGAGGACTCACATCAATCAACTTTCCCGTGAGCCAAGTCAAACATATTGCAGCGAATCTCCATATTTAGTAGGCACAAGAACAACACAAAGGGTACCCCGTGCGTCAGGGGTGAGAATATAAGTTGGGCCACCATCCACGCAACATCGCGTCACCCGAGGTACCTCCAAAGCCAACGGGCCCTGTCTCGAGAGACGCTACCATAGCGCTGCGTCGGGAGAAAGGAGAGGCATGCGAGCAGAATCCCCTCGGAGCGACGACACCTCCAAACTTGTCCAACGGAACTCGGTCCGTAGGTGTCTGGAAGCCGAGGTCGGGGGAACGAGATTGGGTCCAGCATCGTCCCATCCCGTCGAACCGCTCCAATTTTTTGCCGCATGCAAGAAATGCCCCGTTGCTGTCCCATCTATTCCTTGGCGCTCTCACGGCTTTGCGTGCTCGTCCTCGTGCTTGTATTCGTGCTCCCGGACGGAAACGGCTTCTCACCGAATGCCAGCGTCAGCTCGTTTGGAAAACAGAAGAACGGGGGCTCACATAGAGAGCAATACCGTCGTCTGCTGCGTCGGGATTAATGTGTCCGCTCAAGCGTCGACCCGCCGCTACCAGCCGTCCGCCCGACAGGTCCGCGAGCGGGATCATGTCCGAGGTAGCGTCGCGCTGGTGAGAAACCACAGGTGCGATTGGGGTGTTGAGCAAGAGCGTGACGGTCTCTGTGAGTGAGGACAACTTCATGGCGTGAGTCATGAACGGAGTCGCGCATACCGCAGCGTCCCTCTGTTTAGTCACGTGACTCGAATTACGATGACATCACAGCTCCAAGTGGGCGCTGCGGCAAGCTAGCGTCCTCCCGCAGCCAGGGCCGCACCATCAATTTACAAACGCCCTACCACTGAGGACGGAAAGACTTGGCGTCAACTCGAACACACAAGTATGTGAGCAACTATTACCCCTTGCGGCTTACTGTGATGACTCTGAGCCTACAGCAGAACCGACCGACGACTCGGACGTCATGTCGAAAGCACGAGCGTCGGCGTTCTCACGGCTCGGATCGTTTCCAACACATCAGCATAACGCCTTACATGAATATGCTTGTATGCAGGTCACCTGAACGTTTTTATGAACGGTCAGTTGTAGCAAGCACAGTTGGCAGTGCATCAATGCACGGAAAAATGTACTGTACTACCTTTCTCCCTACCACGTCCAACTGACGCTACCCGTTTATCACGCTCTCGACTCGGCACGGAAACAACTTGAACAAAGACACTCACCGTGCAAGAACCGACGCTCAGACCACTCCCCTTCAATATAGCTTCATTCAACCACATCCACAACTTGGACTAGTACAAAATCGACTGTCGAACGCTCTGACTGCCATTCCTCGGCTTTATTCTACCACGTTCAAATGGCGCGTCGCCGCGGGTCCGACAGGGACGAACATGCACGCTGTCCCATAGAAATACTCCAGCGACGGCTCATTGCCGTACGCCAACAACGCGGTCTTGATGTCCACGGACGACTTTAGCCGCGTGACCTCCACCACCTCCGTCATCGGCTCTTTGAAGAACCGCTCCACGGTCTCGTCCGAGAACCAATCCAAATAGTATTCCCTGTGCTCCCCGACGACCTTGACCGCTTGCGCCTGGTCTGACGTCAGGTCGCGGAGCGCGTACTCGAGGTGCTCCATCGCGGATTCATCCATCCCCCAAGAATAATTCGTCACGTTGAGCGCCTTCGTCGTGATCAGGTTGAGCCCGCCATCGCCCGGGTTGCGGTAGAACAAACGGAGAACGTAGGACAGCCCGAGGGCGTCGCACATGTCCGCAAGGGCGCGGTCGGAACCTTTCAGCAGCCCGGGTAGCGGCTCGAGGAGATCGCGACCCGTGTGCGGGTACTCGTGCGCGAGGCCAAACCCGAGGTAGCCACCCTTGGGCAGCACTGATGCGTCATTGACCAGGTCGACCAGCGCTCGTTTGAGTTGGACGTGGAACGGCGTCGGGATAGACAATAACGGCGATGTACCAAGGTAAGTTGGCTTTTGGTGGAGATTGTACGTGAGTGTGACGCGATAGCCCGAGGTGACGGGCAGGACCTCGTGCTCGAGGTCACCGTAAAACGCGACAAAGCAGGCCAAGCATTCCTGCGCGGCCGCGATCTTAGACGCGAAATCGACTGTCCACTCCTTCTCCGCATGACGAAGCACGAATTGACCGCCCTCGTGCGCAGTGGGAAGGACGACGACGAGGGACCCAAACATGTCCTGGCTCCGCGGCGTGTCCTTGTGCGCCTTAAAGAAATCGCCCTCTCCTGTAATGATCCAAGCAGTCTCAGCAGAGTCCAGAACAACAAGGGAACATCAGGAGTGGCATGTATAGACTGACCATAAACGTTCAGCTTGTACAACTGCATTTCCATCGTCGGGTAGGCCTGAAGGAGCAGCGCCTTGGACACCTGCTCATGGATGCCGAGGCTGCGTGGGTCAAAGAGGGTCGAAAACGCGTTCAGATCCATCTTGCCAGCCTTCCTATACGACGGGTCGAGGAGGGTCTCTCCGCCTCGACCAAACTCCGCGGGCTTGCATGCTCGATACAACGCGTCCAGCCCGTCAGGCCCAGCATTGGAGAGATCGACGCGACTGGTGGAGTGGTCAGGGCATTCCAGGGAGACAGACAAGTAAGGAGCTCACCGCGGCTGGTCGCCGTGGGTATAGTGTAAAATGCGCTGGTAGTCGGGGATGGCACACATCCCGCTGCAGAATGGATCGCGATCCCGCAGCGATCTCTGCACCTGGTCAATAGTGGGTGGAACTTCATTGCGTGTATCAGTGCTAGCGCTCATCGTGCGGAGAGTTTCAAGGCTGGATGGTGTTGATGACGGGTTGTGATGATAGGGGCGTGTGGCGAATGGTGGCAACTCTAGTGAACGAATGTCACAGAGCGTGATAGTCGCACTCAAGATAGCAATATGTGACATTTATACCAACTCAGGGGGTACAAATGTTAGTATCAGTGACCAGGGAGATGGACAAGGCGGCGTGGTCTACGCAGCGAATGCAACACCACCGAGGCAAAGCAACCCCCCGCAGTACCACTACCACAGCAAGCCACAAAACGACCACGGAGATGACGCGTCAGATGCGCGTCCAACGTGCAACAAGCCCAGACCCGCACGGTCCGTCGATCCAAGGCGCAACCCGCACACCACCTGCTACAGAGATCCGAGAGCCTCCCTGTTCCAAACGACCGGATCCCTGGCCGATGCACGATCAATCAAACGCCCAGGGGACGGCCACGACGCTCTGAACGCACGCGACGCGAGTCTCAAACACGCACGCACATCCTCCGAGGGATGCCAAGTCAAACGCATCGCAGCACCGCGTGCCCACGGTCGAACGGGCGAGAGGGACACGGGGGGGCGGGGATACACATCCATCGCACAATCGTCCGTGCAACGTCGTGTCGCCTGGGTAACCCCACAACTAGGGCTACCTGACGAAAGAAGGAGAGGAAGCGTGCAAGTAGGACCCCCTCGGAGCGAGGCACACTTCACGTCGTCCAACGACGTTCGGCCCGCAAGCGCGTCGCGCGCTCCCAAACGGAAGCAGCTTCGATGCCCCTGCCTAGAAAAAAACTCTGAAAGACTCACATAGACGCACTGCATCTGCAGACTTGCCGCATAACGTTGTCGCTTGACGGTTCTACGCAAGCCATTTGAGAGGTGTCATCGAAAGTGATTGGGTGGTGACTAGCAAAAAAAAACGAAGGCTTCAACCAAAAAGAAAACGATCCCAGAGAGCCGATGGCGGTACCGTGCTTGTGGGACAGCAAAGCGACGGCGCAGAGATACGATCGGCGCGTGACCATCATTGACACGTGACTGAAATGGCTCTAAGGATATGCCTCAACTCGGAATCGGCACCCTGCCCGCAGGCCATGACAGGGTCACATCGCCAACTGTTTCCAGCGAGAACAAGGACATCAAGGACAAAAAAAACACAACGTCAACCCGAACGCACACGTACGTGATCAGCCCCACGTCCCTCCCAAGGTCTCATGACCATACGCGATACGGCCGAAATCGACCCGCAACTCGGACGTCCCCACCCGAAAATACATCCATGATCATGACGGACGAGAGGCGATCGATTGCCGCCGCAGGCCCGCAGCAGCCCCACAGGATTGCATGTCACCTGCCACGTTCACCCGCTTGCAGGAAACGACGTTCACACCGCAGCATCATGGCATGACACGCGCGCAACTGGGAGGACATGGAAGGCGAAGCAGTGTGCAGGACAGACGTGGCATAAATGCTCGATGACGGCTCGTCAGGGCCATCATAGAAAAAGGTGACGCTGTCAACGTAAAGCGCGTCGGTTCCACAGCGCCCGGATCGAAAGCGGGGCGCGTAATGATCTGGAAAGGATCAAGCCTCTCCGAGAATGTGTTCGTCGGCGCGTCCGAGTAGCCGTCCCGTGTTCATTATGTAAACTCTACGCTAGCGGTTCCCGGATCACAAGAATACGACTTCGTCAGAGACATGCAGAACGAGACCCGAAGGATCAGGTCAAACAAGATGGATTGCTTGCAAACCCACAAACTAGTACAGCATTACTAGCGCATAACAAGGAGAGAGCGAGAGGGGGGGAGAGAACAATAGATAACCAAGCAAAAGAAAAAGAAAGGTATCCATGCACCCATTCCAAGAGAGACAAAGCCCAAGAGGATTAAGATGAGAGCGAGTGTGTATATACGATGATTGCAAACGAGTGATGAAAAGGAGTGGTGAACGTGGATAGGATGCAAAAAGTAGAACAGAGTGAGTTGATATCCACGATGGTTGTATCCATACATTGCAATGAGACTAGAGATACAAAAAAAATACACTTATAAGCAAACGCAATCTGGGACGGGACAAGTAGAGCGACAAACGTGTCCAGTACACGTCCATCATGAGTGAAACTCACGGATGCATTTTGACGAGGACCGCATGGCGGTGCCACGGAGAACGACACGAGCACACATCAAAGTGCCAGGGTCGAATGTTCAGAAACGCCGACGCGCAATGCTATCGGGCTCATAACCCACGCTGCGGCTTCGCCTCCCATTCTTGCGGGCGATCGGAATGGGCGTCGTGCTGGGGTCACGGAGGAAGGCACCACCGACACCAGGCAACTCTCTCGGTCTCATCGAGGGCAAATCTTCTTTGACGCCTGGTCGGGGACGGCGCAGCGTCCATGCAGACGACACCGGTGGTGTGCTCTCAGCTCTTTTGCTCCCCTTGGAGCCACCGGAGCGGGGTACGATTTGATTTTGTATCCTGCGGAGCGTCTCGACCGCAGGAGATGACCCACCATTCAAATGGGTGCTAACCTCTGCAATGGTGTTCAATCCCAATGCAGAAGCCCAGCGGGCAGTGTTGTCCAATACATCTGTGCCAGAAAGCATCTCCCATCCACGACTGGGCTCGCGGCCAAAGTCGGACGGTGTCGTCGATGCTGCTAACGAAGGGGCAAAGCGATTAGTGAGTCGCAAGTCTGTCTTTCGCGGGCTTCGACCACGTTCGATAGGAGACGTGGGTAACATGAGGGCTGAGCCACCGAAACCAAGAGGTGCAGGAGAGGACATGGCTGTCGACGAGGTCAATACAGAGGGCCCGACGGTATCACATGCTGCCGCAAGCGGCAAACGTGTGGTTGGAGGTCTAGACACGCTCCGGCTCGTGCTTCTGGTCGAGAGTGAGCTTGAAGTCGTGACAGACGTACGAGAAAGGGATCTGCGCGGGCGAGAGGAAGTTGGATCGAGGTGGTCGCGAGAGCGTGATCGGGACTGGCGAGGGTGGGTGCGACAATCTACCAACTCAAATTCGTCCGCGTGTGATACAGGCGATTCGTCCACATCTCCCCAACCAATGTCCCAGGCCATCTCGTCCACCATCGCGATGGTCCAGCGGTCATGCACGTCACGCTCAAGACATCCCTTCAACACACGCGCTGTGCCGCGACCCATGTCCGACGGCATGTCATACACGCCTGGAGGGGGTATGTGAATGCAAAGGGAACAAAGACGGCGTGTTACACACCGTGCAGGATTTGCATTGTCAGTCTGGGCTCAAACGAGTCAAAAAACGGAAGTCGGCCAGTGAGGAGTGCGTAGAGCAGGCAGCCCAATGCCCACATGTCTTGAGCGGGGTGCGCGCCATGGTGCCTGCCGTATGCGGATGGGGACAAGAGCTCGGGTGCGGCGTAAGGCAATGAGCCTGGCTGGAACGCATGGGCAGGATGAACCGGCGCGAGGGAGTCGTCGCCAAAGGGGGTGGAGGTGCGGTGACGGCGAGGCCCACGACGCAAGACGGACGCATGGGGATGCAACGAGGCCTTGGGTAGTCGGACGGTGTGGTGTATGGCGGAGCGGTGGCGATGAATAGTGGGGCCGTCGTGGCTGTCCGAGCGATCGTCGTCAGACTCGCCTATCTTGCGGGTGAGACCAAAATCGCAGACGCGACAGACACCCATTTCGTCCACGAGGACGTTTTCGAGCTTGATGTCTCTGTGGACATAACCGGCAACTTCGTGGAGGTATCGGACGCCTCGGACGACTTGGCGGAACATCATGCCAGCGTCGTCATGAGGTAAAGCGGGCGAGCCGTCACGTTTGAGGATGTCGTACAGGGAGCCGGCAGGACAGAGGAGGGTGACATAAAAGTCGGCATAAGGGGTGTGCTCGGTAGAAAAGAGGGGGAGGATGTGTTCGTGGCTGAGGGAGGACCAGATGTCGGTTTCGTGGCTGAGACGTTTTCTGGCCAAGGAAGGATCCGATTGAGCGTCGACGTCCGATCTTCGCACGATTTTGACGGCGACGACGCCACCTGATGGAGAGAAGGCCCGTCTGATTGTGGAAAAGCCACCGCGACCAACGACGGGACCGAGGGTGTAGCCCGCCACAGGCTCGCCCTCGTCATCAGGGAGACGCGAGGGTTGTGTGGGGGGCGTGAATGCGGCCAAGAACATCATGGCGGGGGAAATGTTGGCGTCCTGAGAGTGCGGGAACAGGGGAGAGGGGCCAGGGGACGAGAGGAGCTCTTCGCGAAGGAGCATGTGGGTTGCTTGCTGATCAAGATCCGAACCAGAAGTGTCAGGATGGGGAGAGTCACAAGGATGATCCGGGTGCTGGGAGATGTTGAAAAACGAGGTCCATGGGTTTGTGCAGCTGTCGACGGGCGAGGATGGAGGGAGTGGGAGGGAGAGCGACAAGGGGTCAGAGGAGGAAGGACGGGGAGGGAGCAGCAAGGCGGGGCTCATGGGTACAAAAGATGTACAGGGAAGGGGAAGAAGAGGAGCGAGTGGAGGGGAGGTCGGGGAAAGGAGCCAAGAAGAAGAAGGCCTATTTGGCTTCGTCATTCGTGCAATTTATCGTGGGAATAATTTACCTCGTGCGTCCGCGGACACAGCACGATCGGGCATGACGGAAAGCGCAGCAGCACGAGGGCAAGGTTTGATCCCCTGCATGGTGAAGCAGGGCGTGATCTGTCCATCAGCCGGATGTGGGCACTGGACAGAGCCTGGGTGGGTCGCTTTGGTGCACACGGCACACCGCGTGGAGCCGAACACCTTGTTCGGTCCCCCCTGTCGCACCCCAACAAGCACTCCGGCAGCCCCTGCGTGCCCGGTCACCCCGGGCGGCACGAGGCAGATTGAACCCGTTCGATCCCGTCGCAGGCTCCGTCCGACCATCGCACCCAACTCATGTTCCCATGTCGCTCGCACGTGCATGACCGTGCCTGAGTGTGGGTGCGGTCAGCCTCTGCAGGGATCGACGGTGACTCAGAGCGCGCTTCTGATTCTGTCTCTCCAGGCGACCCGTGGCAGGGACATTGTCCTGCCAAGTGCACCATCCCTGTGGCTTGATCAGTTTACCCCACGCTCTCGTCTAGCTGCTCACGCGCTCTCTGGATGCTCGTGCGGTTGTTGAAAGCATGCAGCCCTCTCGAGCAGCTGCGCGATGGGATGGGCTGGACGATGGCGTGTCGGAACACGGTGCTGTTTTGACCCTGATCCAAAGACCTCGCTTGGCCGAAACGAGCTCCCAAGGAACACGTACACGCTCTTTTGGGACCTGCATCTGGTTCTCTCTCAACGGTGCTGTACTGGCATCACTCATCTCCCTCACGGTGCGCTCGGAGGCCGATCGTGTCATATTGGCTTGGATGGGCGCCTAACTGCCACCGATGCATTCCCATCGCACGGACCAGCGCTCGATGACCCGCCCGCCGTCGGCTCAGCTGACCTTTTTTCCGCGTTTATTGTCCTGTGAGGCTGTAGTCCCTTGCTAGACATATTATACATGAGGTGTGGTGCATTTTTTGGGTAAGTACTCAGCTGACCTGTCCCTGGGAAAAAGGGCCGCCGGAAGAACCTATCATGCACGCGATAAAGGGCTCTTCTTGGCAGAAGCGCGGGGTAACACGTCACATGGGATAGGCGTTGTGGCTGAAACTGGCAAGAGTCCGCATCGATGAGTCTGATACCTGGCAATTGGAGCATCGAATACCCGGATGTTCACATGCACACCATCGGACGATCATCCAGACACCTTCCTCCTGAGACTATCAACGTCGTACCGCACGTCGCAACTCCTTGCACTGTCGCACATCGAGGTAGAATGCACCCGGACGGATACGAGACATGGAGCCCTTCCTTTCTGCAGCATCGGTCGTTTAGATCAAGCCATACTCCCCAGAAAGAAGTATTGTTTCACTAGAGTTTGTCATTGGCATTCCACCTATGGATGGCGACGTGTGCCCGATTTGCAAACATTTCCCATCGTGGCCAAATGTCGCATCCGTGCTCGCGGTGCGGGTCCACGCTAGCCGACTCGGTGCGGGGGTTTTCATTTGGGAGTTTTCCAATCAAAAGGAGGAAGAAGACGGCGTTGTGGACCCGGACGACTCTAAAAGCGGCTGGCGGGACCGACGGCCCGTCTCACCGGTTGGCGGATTGGTGCGTTCGGAGTTGGCGCAAGCTCCTGTCTTTCTCTCCTGACCCGGTTCGCTTTCTCCCTCTCGGAACTTGGCGCGCCACAAATTGAAATAGTTTGTGTGACATCACATCACATGACACCCTGTCATGTTGTGTCTCCGAGTCGGACGAACCCGAGAAAGAAAGGGTACTACACAAGTATGTAACGGTACGTTTTTCGACACACAAGGACTCCACCTTCCGGGCGCGCACCCACACTCGGATCAAATACTCTATACCCAAATACTCGTTTCTGTCTCTTCGTTTGTCTGACGTCCTTCGCGACGTGGATCCGGCTGGACGATTCAGCTCGGAGGGTTCCATTTGGGACTTTCCTGATCAAGAAAGACAGCACATATGTGGAGCGCCCTGAAACTAGATCACCCGCCTTCTCCCTCAACAAACCCAATCTCAAAAGTAGAAACCCTCTCTTTCTCTCTACCGGATCTTGGTGGCCATGGTGTACGAGACTCGGAAAGAATAGCATCGCGTCATGTTCAGCCATAACGTTGGCCCGCGCACTGCCTTGGACTCCAAGCTTTTTCTTGTCCACGCGCGTTTCGTCACCCGTGCGGTATGCAGTCCTTGATGACGTCGACCTCTCGGATCTTCTCCATCCCCTCCCGCCTTCGTCTACTCACCCCGGCGCGCCGTCCGCGGTTCACTTGGTACTATGATCACGTCCAGATTGACCCCCATCGACGTCCTTCCGCTCTCGTTCATTCAGCTTTTTTCCATCCCACCTATGCCGTGTCATGCCATTTCGGTGTCCTTGTTTTATCTTTATCTCCGCCGTGTTGCAAATTTTGGGCGATCATCACCGTTTTGATGCGCCCGTCGTGGTAGCACTTTTTTGTCCTCCTGACACTAGACTCGATGAGCCTATGGCGTCAAGATCCATCCTTGAGTTCGCCGCCCACTCCCCCCTCCTTTTTTTCAGTTTGGCCCCACGCTATCCAGAACTCTGTCCCGGTGTCCCTGGGAATGTGATCGTGCCATGGACGACCGCGAAGAAAGAAAAAGTGGTGTAGGCGTATCTCGGAGTCTCTAGTGAATCGTGATCAAGCTCGACATGACGTTCCGCCCTGGGGCCACAGCATACAATCGGCTCGGACCTTGGATGCCGGGCCTTGTCTATGGTGACCATGACGACGACAACGGTGGATGTGATTAACATCTCCATTTGGTTCTCGATTGTACAGTAGAACATGTACCCTATTCAACAGTGTCGTCGCCGTTGTCGTCATCTCCCTCGCGAAGATCGTACGTTCCACACAGGAAGTTGGAGCAGAGCGCCGCCAGGTAGTACCAAAAAAATAGCCTTGCAAACATAAGTCGACGGTCCGGGTTGCTCTTCCTATTCGAAGAAAGCAAGAGATTAGAACAGGAACCGATGAACGACGACAATGACGAGCGGCCGAGGATGATACGTCATTGCGAGCAAGTAGTGCTAGGCTCGCTGCGGCGGCGGCGGTGCCCCGAGCGGTCATCAACGAATGACCTATATAATCACTCGGCTACTCGATCAAACTTCGATGCAGAGCCTCCCGCACCCTGGATCACGCAGTTTCCCCACGACGGCGTCAGGCGGCGAATTTCTGAACGCTCTGTTGTCTGAGCCCTTCCCACTGTTAATGGAAAATTCGACCACGGTTTCAGTGGAAACCATTCATCGTCGGGTGAGGATTCTTTCTTCTGAAGAGTTGTGACATCTCCTTAGGTAGAGTCGATTGCTGTTGATGTGCCAATAGATTCTGTCTTCCATCTGCCACGACGTTCCACAGACGACTCATCGGAAGCGTACATTCATCCCGTTGGATCCTTCGCATGGTAATGTCCCCCATGGCGGGTCCACGGGCCATTTGGTCATTCATTCACCGCATCCTTGCTAGGTTCATGAGAGGGACCATCCTCAGACGCTTCCTCGTCCAACCACGTCGACTTAGATCGATAGCATCGCTCTCTTCCACGCGCTGACGGAGCAGGCCGACGATGATCGGCTCAAGTGTTTCTCATTCTGCCAGTTGCTGTCCACCTCTGACGGCCGCAGCGGCCGGTGTCTTGAGTTTGGGGCGCCCGTCCGAACCGGTCTATTGATCGGCTTCTCCAGCTGCCGCCCGACGTCAGGCCAGCGAAATAGGAACGAACGAATAATTTTAGGAGCAGAAGCACCAGAGCAGTTGGCGTAGTGTGTTTTTGTGCCGCTCACCTACCCACTTCCGTGTATCACGTTCTGCTGCGGGGTCTTATATGGCGGCCATTCGGTCATCCACTGTTTATCATCCATCACACGGGTGCGGCGATTATCTTGCTGATGGCTGTTCTCCATGCCGCAGAGTGATAAATAATCGCTGTCTCAGGAGGAATGCTTGTCAACTTCTTTCCATGGGTTACCCCGTCTCATGCGACATGATCAACACTACATGGTTTGTCACCGGGTAAGCTGCAGCTTGTCGACGCTGCCCCTTTGGCCGCTCGGAACTGATGGACGGACGCTCGAAAGTTGTAACCGAGGCATCGGCCTCGAGATAGCCCGCCAGCTCCTCCAGGAACCCACCAACATCGTCTTTGCGTCCTGCCGCTCGCCCTCGACAGCCAAGGAACTCGGAGAACTCGTCACCTCGCCCGGCACGCTCTACATTATCACAATGGACG
Organism: Boletellus ananiceps; assembly: GCA_038089975.1. Taxonomy (NCBI): domain Eukaryota; kingdom Fungi; phylum Basidiomycota; class Agaricomycetes; order Boletales; family Boletaceae; genus Boletellus; species Boletellus ananiceps. The sequence goes on along the minus strand of JBBPLV010000172.1, from coordinate 8,820 downwards.
CTGCCGACGAGGGGAGCATCAAGGCTGGCACGGAGGACGTGCTCAGACTGCTCAACGGGGCCGGTCTGGACTACCTCGTCAACAACGCAGGCATCGTCAGTCGGGCTCCCCCTGATGTGTTTGGCGTCCAAGACTGACTGCCCTACATAGCACCCCGGGAACGACCACGCGTTTGGCTTCAAGCCGACGGACCTCGTCCAGGCGATCAGGACCAACGTGATCGGTCCCGCCCTGATCGCGGGGTACCTCCTCCCGGCGATCGGCAGATCGAACAGAAAAGTTGTCGCGAACATGAGCTCGGGCTGTGCGAGCATCGCGAGGAACCTCGGGCCAAGATCGACGAGTTACAGCATCAGCAAGGCGGCGCTGAACATGCTCGTGCGTCGTACCGTGTTTGGCTTGGTGTCTTGCCGCGTGTGTGACGGGGTTTTTTTTTTTTCTAGACGTACAAGCAGGCGCGGGATTACCCCGATCTCGTGTCTGTCGCGCTGGACCCTGGCTGGGTAAAGACCGACATGGGGGGCGAAAGCGGGCTGCTCGAACCGCACGAGACCGTCGCTCGCATCCTGGGCCTGTTGCGGGGACTGACAAAGGAGAGCGCGGGCAAGTTCTTCCTGTACACGGGCGAGGAAATCCCGCAGTGAGGGCGGAACGTGTGGTAGGGACTCGTCCCAGGCGAGCTGGGTTCGATGATTAAATGGCTCGCTGTGCGCTGCGTACAGCAGGGCTGTACTATCATGTCGCCTGTCGTACATAATCTCTACCACTTCTTGAATAGGTTCTCGATCCATTTTTTTAGTGGAGGTATTGCTCGCTTGAAACGTAAGCAAGTACGTCGTGACTTTCTGGTAACTACATTTCTGCCCGTTGCACTTGACACGACTATGTGAACAATGCAATACGCTCAGCGTTCCGAATCTCGAGGCGGCGCTGTCGATCGTCTTGAGCCCTCTCGGTGACTTGGTCAAAGAATCCAGAAGCTATGTTCCGTTTTCTCTACACAGGGCCGTTGTCGTGTCTCGAGTAACTCATGGTGTGGGTGCTTTAGAGTTTTGTGATCAAGCTCTCCTTCCACTGGGGACCACAACGTACAAACCGGCTCTGACCTTGCATGCATGCTATGATGACCGATTCGGATGCAAGTACATGACATCACCGCATGACGAACTCCATCCTCGTCCGCGACTCGACTTGGCATTTCACATCCACGTCGCTACTAATTTGCTATTTCTTGAAGTGTCCTCTGGTTTAGGCCACTCCTGCTCTCGCTCAAGTGGACCCCGTCGCGGAACTGTCATGAGTGCATGGATCCCTCTGCTCGGGGGAGATTCTCACTGTGAATAAATCAGATGGGTGCCCTGCGTCTCTGTATCTGACTTCACCCCTCCTACAGCGCGTGGCGTATCACCTATTTCAGTTCTTGGCCTCTCTCCCGGTGGGGGGGACTGTGGCCTACAGCCACAGTCCGATGTCCGTGTGCGAAGAGGGGATACTTGGGCTGTCTGCCCGTCTGCTCGTCCGTTGGTCGTCCCTCTCCGTGGATCGGGACCGGGCTGTTGGAACGCCACATACGATACGAGCAAGGACGGGTAAGGAGGAACGGGGAGGGTGCGGTTTCGAGCCTGCGAAAGCTCTCATCAGGGGGCTGCCGCTACCCCGACCGTTTCCTTCCAAGGCCGCTTAGGGTGCCAGTTACCAGTCTAACGCCCTACCAAGGGATTCCTTCAGAGCCCTCTCCCGGAGAGAGGGGCTTGACCACCACCTGGACTGGTTGCGATGTGGGGTGGACGAGTGGAGGGGGAGGAGGCTTCCGCCCGGCCGTTAGAGACCAGATATACCTGGGAACGCCAGGTACACTCCCATAGATCGTTCGGGCGCCTCCGATCGCACTTCTTTGCTGCCATGCGGTACCCATGGTGGGATCTTGCCACCATGGGGTCCGCCCTTCGCCATTCACAAGGGATTCGATAAGCGACGCAGAGTAACTCTCATGGCATTATAGTCTACTACCGAGGAGCGAGATATGCGAATCTCTTGGTCGTCTCGAATGCTCTATTGCCCCTGGAGGTCTGCAATTCTCTTCTTTCGCCTCGGGGTCCTTCGTTGGTAATACGGTATGCAAGACGTCCCTAGTCACACGTCGAGCGCGTCATCGTGTTTGCAGACATGTGTCTTGGTATCCACGGGAATACACCCGATCGTCTGCCTATCAGTGACCGAGGCCTGATTTGATCCAACGTGAACCCAAGTTTCCACCCACTATCTCAGTGGAGAGATACAGTGCGTTTGTTCATGACGGGCGAAAACTCTGGCAAGTCAACTTTGGCTGTGAGCATTCACTGAGGCATGCGAGTGGAACTGCACATTGCACCCAACGCGCTGCTTGCCGGCGACACGGCCCGAAACCCGGACCGATTCCACCTTGACTTGGGTATAATCTGCCAGTCTTGAATTTTGCTAGTAGCACAAAAAGAAGGAAAAAAATAGCTAGATGAACCAAGCCTTCATAGGGGCCGCAACGCTTTCGTGTTTCACCAGCAGCGAGACCAAACCGCATCGCGTCGACGTGGCACACCATCTCGCCCCCCCACCCAGCCCAAGGACACGGCAGGCACGAGGTTTGCGTGTCCATATAAAACCGTCCGTCGTCGACTAGGATCGGAAAACAAGGATAGAAAAGAAGGAAGAAGGGGTAGGAAAGCAAGCTGGGTAGTATCGGCGACAAAGAGAGTAACTAAACGGGCGAGATAATGTGCATCTCATGCGTGTCATATAAAAACACTTCTATTAGCGTGCTGGTATGCGGAGAGAAGAGTCGTGTACGCAGACGAAACGAACACAGTCGATGATTCGCGTGCGTGGGATGCGAGGGGCAAAAAAAAAGGAAAGAGGGGGTGAGAGAGGGGGAAGAGCCCATCGCCGTCCGATGACCGTGGCTCTCGTCATCAGAGCAGCAACGATGCGATCCCGAGCCCTGCGACCAGCGAAAACACGCTCGTGAACCATGACACGCTCCAATTGCGCTCGCCAGCGTTCGCACGGAGGACCTCTGCATTCCTGGTTGCGGTCACGTTCCGCAGCGGTTGCGTGGGCAGCATGTTTGGCGAGGATGAGACTAGCCATTGTGGTGGGAGCGGGGTCCCGTCGAACTGATTCATCTGCAACGTATACCCCTTCACCGGGTCCTGGGTGATGCCCCACGAAACGAAGAGTTCGGTGTCGTTGTAAGTTTCGATAAAGTTTGAGACGGGGGCACAAGGATCTTGAACTTGTTGGTAACCGTCCGAAAAGGGAGTAGCAACAAGGGAGCCGTTGGGGAGGAGTGAGTAGGTGCCGTGACACCAGTTCATGACGCCAGTGATGCAGTTGGGTTGGGTGCCTAGCATATACGAGGTGAGGATCCGCAGCACGGCACGAGCAACGAGGGATACTCACCGTTACCCGTCATCCGGTATCGCGCGAATTCATAGTAACCGTCCGCGGTGCTACGCAAACAATATCTCAGCTCGAGTAACTCAACAAGATGGATCGACTGACAAGGAAAAGGACAAGCCAGTTGTGGATGGGTAAGTGAACGATTCGTTGGCAGGTTGCGCAAAGCCCTGTTTGGGATTACAAGTGTGAACGACTGGCGAGGTGATGGACCAGCAGGAGACTGACCGGGCCCGTAACGACGTTTTGGCTTCCCGAAGCCCAGGTACCAGTGATGGCCGTCACGTTGTGCCCGGCGTTGTAAACGATGTCCTGACCGAGTGCAGATGGCGCGAGGAAGAGTAAAAGGAGTGAAAGGGCGATCATCGAGGCAAAGGTGCGTTGCTGGAGACGAGGTCGTCGGCCGGGGTCGCGGGGCGGAGGGGCGCGGTAGTGCTTTCGTAGCACGACGAAGAGGCGGACACTGGCAACGATGTGAAGGAGCCTCTGTTTGTCCTTGTTTGTCCGCTTGTTGTTCAGACCGTTCGGTTTTTGTCCAGCGGCACGGCAACCAGCAGCGGCCTTGATCGCGAGCAACGGTGACCCGGGATCACCAATGGTCCGTGGTCGGTGTACAGTACACAAACTACAACTCTCGAGTTTCTCGCAACGCCTGGGCCGCTAGTAGTTGACCATTGTCTCCAACGGCACACGCTTGGAAGATTGCACTCAATCCTTTTTCAAATCCCTCTGGACAACAAAGATACGCTCCCCGTCGTCGGAAACGGTGAGCTCCCGCGCGCCACGGATGCCCTCCAAGCCTTGCAGACCACGCCCTCTGGCGAGCACGATGTATATTTCGAGGCCATCGCCAACCTGGCAAGATATCGTCAGAGACGGACAGGCCAACAATCAGGATCGTCCGACCTCGATGTGGCGCTCGGTTGCGCTCGTGAACGAATCAATGACGATCGACAGCACAGTCGGGAGGGGCAAGTGTTTCGGATGCGATGTGCCCGGCGCAGGAAGCTGGTTCTTGAAATAAATCTGGATTGTGCCCACGTCGGTAGCGTGGCAGAGACGAAGATGGACAATCAAGGGATCGACATGCCTGGTTATCCAAGAATGGCTGCAACAATGACTGTGCGGCGCCTGCTGCGCGACATGCTTCGCGCTCGTACGAGCCAACGGGATCGAACGAGTAGACTGCACCGGTGCCTGTTTCTGGGATGAGAGAGCGGATGGGGAGCATGTATCTGACGAACCGTCTTCCTCGATACCACCGAGGATGTTGTACACGTAGTAGGGAAAGAAACGTCGCGAATAAAGCAGTGTTTGGATCAGACGCGCAATGGCATGGAGGGGCATGTCTTTCGAGTGGGCATGGCGATACCACTATAGATAAAGGGGGGTGAGGGCACGGAGGAGGATCTGGAGAGCACACACCTCGAGACGCTGCTTGACCTTCTTGACAAACATGTTTCCGTCTGCCGCGAAGCCATTCACGGCGAGGACAGCACGACTTGTCCTGCTGGAGATGAGAGGGGGCACGTCGGGGAGAGTGACGCGTACAAGGGAAAGACCTTTGGGGCATATCGCGTCTGGATGCTGTAGCCCTCGCTCTGTCTTGTGTCGCCGGAAATGACGGCAAAGTCTGCGCCGGCGATGGCGAGGATCGTGCCGCCGTTTTCAGTGTACGGGTTGAACTGTCGCTCGGAGGGCTGCATGGCGAGGCGTCAAGCCGCGTCATGGCATCGACCAGGCTATTTGTCGGGGTTTGAATAACAGCGATGCCGAACACTTGCCGAGACAATATTCGGATGTACCTCAGGCCTCAGCTTCCACTCTGCGCCTCGCGTTCTCAGGGCCTTCTCGAGGGCAGTTCGGACGGGTCGGCCGAGGAGAAGATCCCTCGATAAGACTGCTTCCTACCGGCTTAGGCGTGCAGAGTTTTCTGGAACGTCGGTCACTATATCCGTACCTGGTCATTATAGCGTTGTGTACACGATAATAAAATCGGTCGTGGTTATTTCCGAAGGGCTCGAACGTGTGCCCATCTATTCAGTCGATATAATGACTCGACGAGGCACACCCCTTGCGACTCTGTCGATATGAGTGAGTGCCTTTCGTTCGATTGCCCGTCTACAGGTCTCTCAATGTCGCTGGCATCAGACGTCGAGGTGCTCAACAGCCGCTTACTTTTCGCCATTCCGAAAAAAGGTAGCGCCCCATCTGATCGCTCACCCTACCACGTTGATTGCCGTGCACAGGACGGCTGCACGAGCGCTGCCTGCAGCTGCTCGCTGGTGTGTGTGCCGTTTCGACGGAGCGCACAGATCCTGACAATCTGTGCAGGTGCGGACATCCAGTTCCGTCGGTCCAATCGTCTCGACGTGTGCCTCGTCCTCAATCACCCCATCGCACTGTAAGCGCCCCTCCCTTTTCTCCACCGTGCTCAGCTAAACAACCTCAATCGCGATCAAATGATGCAACGACACACACCAATCACAGCGTGTTCCTCCCCGCCGCAGACATCCCCTCCTTTGTCGGCAATGGCAACGTCGACCTCGGCATCACCGGCCACGACGTCATCCTCGAATCCAAGATGCAGGACAAGATCACCGAGGTCCAGCGCCTCGCGTTCGGCAAGTGCGCGCTCCAAGTCCAGGTGCCCGAACACGGGCCGATCAAATCCGTCGACGACCTCGCCGGGAAGCGCATCGTCACCAGCTTCGAGGTCCTCGCTGCAGAGTATTTCGCGCGAATCGACGACCGGCTTGGGCTCGTCGACGAGCAGCGGACGCGGATCCAGTACGTGGGCGGGAGCGTCGAGGCGGCCTGTGCGTTGGGCTTGGCGGACGGCATCGGTGCGTGTGCGGCGGGACGTAGCAATGTCGGTGTCTGACCGCGATCTCTCTCCGTCTAGTGGATCTCGTCGGTACGTGTTGCTTCCGATGTTCCCCGAAAACAACGCTGGCGCGGTGCTGACCCGAGCATGTCATGTACGTGTGGCTATGGTGGGCTTGCATCGGAACAGAATCGGGCGATACGATGCGTGCGGCGGGGTTGCATGCCATCGCGACACTCCTCGAGACGGAGGCGGTCTTGATCAAGTCTACCACGCCTTCGCGCGCTGATCATACACCGCTCATCAACCTGATCGCGAGCCGCATCGCAGGCGTGGTGGCCGCCGAGAAATACGTCGTGTGCTCGTACAACATCTCTCGCCAGGCACTGTCGCGCGCAGTCCAAATCACTCCCGGACGAAGGGGGCCGACGGTCGGTCCATTGGAGGGGACGGACTGGGTGGACGTGAGCGCGATGGTAGAGAAGAAGGCGTGTGCGAAAGTGATGGATGAGCTCGTGGCGATTGGGGCGGAGGACATCTTGATCTATAGCGTGACCAACTGCCGTGTATGATGATCTGGGCGGTGTTTCATGGCCACAAACGCTCACTACACCTCCGAATATAAGAGGGCAGACAGACCCTTCAAACGTTTCATCCACAATGACCGAGCTCACCGCCGCCACGTTCAAGCCGCTGCTAGCCAAGGTCGTCAAGACGCCCGAGTATTTCACTCCGGACGACCTCAAGCTCGCCCTCGAGCATCTCCTCATCCCCGATGTCGTACCACCCACGCAGATCGGTGCTTTTCTCGCTGCGATGCACATCCAGCGATTGGAACGACGTCCGGAAAACCTTGTAGCGGCCGCAGAGGTATTCCGCTCTCGTGCACTCAAAGCGGCGGTCGAGGACGACGACAAGGACTTTGTCGTGGACATTGTCGGGACGGGCGGAGACGGGTACAATACATTCAACGTCAGCACGACCGCCGCCATCGTCGCGGCTGGCGCAGGGGCTCGCGTAGTCAAGGTAAGGAACACTTGACTCCACCCTTTCCCCGCCCCCTTCCCCTTTTTCTCATCCGAGCGATTATACCACGCCCAGCACGGCAGTCGCGCATCGACGTCCTCGTCGGGTTCCGCGGACCTCCTGGAAGCGCTCGACTGCCTCTTTGTTGCTCCGACGGCGGACACGCCAACGCCCATCGCGCGCGTCCCGTTCACGTTCATCCTTGCGCCGCATTACCACCCTTCGCTTGCGCGACTCGCACCCTTCCGCAAAGCCCTCCCGTTCCGCACGCTGTTCAACGTGCTCGGGCCGCTCATCAACCCGGCGCGCCCACGCGGGATGGTGCTCGGCGTGGCGGAGCGCGAGCTCGGACGACCGTTCGCGGTGTCGCTGCGCGACGGCGGGGTGCAGCGCGCGCTGGTCGTGTGTGGCGCCGAGGGCCTCGACGAAATCAGCTGCGCGGGAGAGACGTGGGCGTGGGCGCTCGAGCCCGACGGGACGATCACGGAGCGGGTGTTGCACCCGGCGCAGTTTGGGTTGCGCACGCACCCCCTCGGCGCGGTCTCGGGCTGGCGGGGGACTATCTGGACGGGGTGCGGCTGGCGAGGGAGAGCATACGGTCGGGGAGGGCCTGGGCGGCGCTGGCGGCGTTCCGGGACGCGGGAGCTGCGAGCCGGGGCAAGTGACGGCGCAGCGCTTCGAGTCGGCACCGTCGTCGCCTCCGACGTCCGCTTGTATCTACAAGCGGGTCGGCCCGCCCGACGGAACCGCCGACGGGACTAATCTGAGTTCCAACGCTTCTAATCTCCGCTTATATATATTCAAACTCAGATAATCTGCATCTGCGAGGATGCAAGACAGTTCGTCATGACCGCCCAAACACCACTGAATGAGGCGTGCATGGCGCACTGGACAGCCAAGATCTTGCTCGGCACTTCTGCTTCTTGCTCACGCCAAGTTTGCTGTAGCTTGACAATGTCAACGTTCCAGCTTGGCCTGATGGCCAAGAATTGTCGTCGACCGTGAAGCTCATCCCGCATCCCGACTTTCAAGGGCAAGCATGGTCCTCTCCATTTTCTCCCAGCCCACTGCGCCACCGGAACGGAACAACCGGTTGGATTGGTAGGTTTATTGTATTAGAAGCTTCCCCGCCATGCCCTTAATGATACAAAGCGCTTGGGAATGTCTTCCAAACTTTACGCTCGGCGACATTGGCGGCCCGTTCACGCAGGCCATCCGAATAGAGCACGACTAACCCAAGTTTAGCCCGTAGTACCACGCCATGTTGTAAGCACATATTTTTAGACATCTTGACCCGCTGCTCAGAGTCCTGTGCTCCCGTTGTTCTCCCATACTGTAAGGCCCCCACTCGGATGTGTAACTTGGCGTATCCAACGGAGATGATCACCAGTGTGCCTCGGTAAACATCCCAGACCCACAAGACTTGTCACCCGTAACGGCGTTACCCGCGAATGACCCTGAGGGCAGCTAACCATATATTGGCTCGCCAGAGCCATATTACGGTCGTCTTTTCATCCACGTTCCTTTCTTCTTCC
>JBBPLV010000171.1:0-29909 GCA_038089975.1 Boletellus ananiceps | reverse complement strand
TCAGGTGGGTCCGGGGATAATCCAGGTACGTCCTTGTTGATCGTTGAGGTGCGCTGACCAGCTTCGTCAGCTGCCATCGCTGACCGTATGCGCGTGTTTGCACCCGCTCGCTCCACCTGAGTCAACTCGACTCAACATGTTCCAGCCACCCGCTGCGTTGGGCGGCTCTGTGAGTGCGTCTGGACGATGCTCATCGTCATCCAGCGCGGCCGCAGGGTCTTCTGCTGCGGTTTCCTGGCTTTCGTTGCGCAGTCCGCTTGCGCTGGTGGCGGTTGGGATTGGGATGCCTTGGTCGTTAGCGACCTCGGCCCTTTCCATAGGCGGTTGAGCTTCGCTCGCTGTATTCTCTTTGACGTTCAGTGCAATGGTATTGTTGTGGTCTTCACAGGGATTTGTGGGCAGTGTGTTCGTGTGGTCGACCTCAGCGTCACCACGTTCGTCTCGACTGTTCTTTGTGGCGGGACCCCCGCATCGTGCGCACTCGTTCGTTGCCAACGTGGCCGAACCCCCAGCATAGGCCACATACCCACTCGCTTCCTCAGCCGTCTCTGTGCGCTCGTCCGTGTCTCTGACTCGCACGACTTCCGGCCCAGTTCCTTCGGCCGGCTCGACTGGGTCCTACAACACGTCCACTGGCCTTGTGGGCCCTACGCATGTCACGTTTGGGTTCGCAATGTCAGTGGTCTCGTTGTCGACCTACCAACTCGCCATCCCAGGTTCCTGTTGGGTGTGCAGAACGGGTGGCTGCAAGTCAGGTGCGCAGGGCGGGTGCGGGACGGTGGCTGCAAGCGCGTTGTTGGATGCGTGGGTCGGGTGGCTGCGAGCACATTGGGTACGCGGGACGTGTGGCTGCGAGCGCGCTGGGTGCGCAAGACGGGGGGGGTTGGGCGCGCGGAACGGGTGGCTCGCGAGTGGAACGGGTGGCTGTGAGCGCGCTGGGTGCGGGTGTGTTGGGTGGGGCCGCTCACCTGCGAGCACGTTTTGGGTGCACGGGACAGGTGGCTGCGAGGGCGCTGGGTGCACAGGACAGGTATGATGGCTCACCTGCGAGCAGCAAGTGCGTTGTGTGCGCGGGACGGTTGGCTGTGAGCCTGTTGGATGCGCAGGACGGGTGCGGTGGCTCACCTGCGAGCGCGTTGAGTGCGCGGGACGGGTGGCTGCAAATGGAACAGGTAGGGCGTACGACGGGAGGGCAGTGATGCATCGACTGCACGGGACAGGTGGCTGTGAGCGCATAGGGTACGCAGGACGGGCGGCTCACCAGTGTTGGATGCGCAGGATGGGTGGCTCGCGAGCATTGAGTACATGAGACGTGGCTGCAAGCGCGTTGGGCGTGCGGGACGGGTGGTTGTGAGTGTTGCGAGCGCAGGGCGGGCGGGTTGGGTGCTCGAGACGGGTGGCTGTGAGTGCGCAGGGCGGGCGCATTGGGTGCGCGGGACAGGTAGTTGCGAGCACATTGGATGCGCGCAACGGGCAGCTGCGAGTGCGTTGTGTGTGCGCAGGACGGGTGGTTGCGAGGGTGTTGGGAGCGCAAGGCGGGTTGGGTGTGCAGGACAGGCACGTTGGGTGCGCGGGACGGGTGGCTCGCGAGCGTTGACTACATGGGATGGGTGGCTGTGAGCGCGTTGGGTGCGCAGGACGTGTGGCTCACCTCATGAGTGGAATGGGTACGACGCACGATGGGGACGGTTCACTCGCCAGCTCAGTCCCCCACGCTCAGTCGCGACCTGCCTCGAAAGGAAAAAAACGTGGCATACTAAGCGGCAGCCGAGGCAAGCGATGCAACCGGCGCTAAGAGAACCCTGACGACACCATTCTCCCTTCACTTTAAGACTAGGAGGGGTTGACCCGATGTGCCTTTGGCACATGGTGGGGAGATGTAAGAAGATGTTTCAAAGAAGAGAAATTTGTATGGAAAGAATTAGTGTGTCTGAAGCGTCCGATGTGCCCAGCGTCTGAGCGATGTCCATATAGGGAAGTCGCGGCTCGGCTAAGAGTCTGTACGGTTAGCTAAAAACCGTGGTTTTTTACCTGTGTTTTTTCACCATGGTATTTTCAGCCGAGATGCCGGTGGCTTAGTAACCTGTACAGTACTATACTCCGCTTAGAATTGAGAATCCAAGTAGAACGCTACTTCACGATATAGCGAACTTCATGGACAACTCAATGCTCGACTCGGATGGAGATGGTAGCGAAGATGCTCAATATGGTGAGTAGTTACCATCACAATCTTACATGACAATTCCCTGACACCTCCAGATTTTTGCGAAGAGGACAATATACTTTACAACGGACTTTGGGCTATCATCCTTCAGCAGCAATGCCAGATCATCCAAACGATCGGGATTGTAGGTGTTGCTATTGGGGAGATCGTCATCCAATCTGCCAGTGCCTCAGAGCGAAAAATCCCGATTCCGTATCATACGTTGATTCTCACCAGTTCCGGCTGGGTACAAGAACTATTGAGTGGCCATCCTGAACAAATCCGCTGTGAACTTGGTGTTCACAAGTCTGTCTTTGAAATCCTCATCATAGAACTCAAGGACTCCGGATTCCGTGACTCGAGGCATGTCAAGCTTGAGGAGCAACTTGCGATTTTTCTTTACACCTGTGTGACGGGTTTGACACTACGGTGTTACGATTCCTCATATACCCCTATCTTTTTCCTCATTGTCCGCCTCACCCTCCACCCCGACTCTTCACCGAACACTTCCAATTCATCTCTTATCTCTTATTTCCTATCTCTTATCTCTTATCTAGGACTCACCCCGACTCATTTCCTTATCTTGCTTCTCTTCTCTTCTCTTCTCTTCCCTTCTCCTTGCTTCTATTCTTCCTTTCATCTTCCTGCTTCTCTTCCTTCTTATCTCGCTTCTCATGACTCCTAGTGACTCATGACCTTCCCTTTTCGTACCCGCATAGCTTGGTCTGTGCACCATCTTTCCGAGTATATAAACCTAGCCACAGACACCCTGTAACCCCACGCTAGTCTTACTCAAATATTAGCCTCAACCTTGAACCTTGGGCTTCCATAGGCCACTCCTAGGACCTCCACCGGTCATCCCCTCAGGCCTCTATCGGCCACCACCTTGGGCCTCTATCGCCCACCCCCTTGGGCTTTCATCGGCCATACCCAGTGAGCCTCCTTTGGCTCTACCCACTGAACCCCTTGGAGCAGCTTTGTCCTCTCCTTGCGCGGATACCACCGAATCATCGAGCCCCTGAAGGGCTACTTGAGTCTACGCTCGTCGCTACCTGCGCCAAGCGTAACATACGGCATACTGGGGAGCGATTTCAATGATCAAATGATACCGTCTCCAAGTACATAGATCATTTTTTCTCGTCCTCCTCCTGCACTAACTCGGTTGGATGGCAGATACTTCAAAAAGATGCTTGATGCCTTCACCTCCCCAAGAATCTATGGAAAGTATGTCTGCCTTCCCCGGAGTGATGATGAAACCCCCCGAGCTATTCGGGAGAAACCGATCTTCATGCCGTTCTTCAAAGATGCGATTGGTGCGCTCGATGGTACCCATATACCATGTACCCCATCCGTTGCAGAGCGTGACATGACTCGCAATCGGAAAGGCTTCCACTCTCAAAATTGTCTTGTTTGCTGCGACTTTGACATGAAATTTACCTACGTGCTCAGTGGATGGGAAGGATCGGCTGCTGACTCAACCATATACCACGATGCTCGTACCCATGAGCTCGCTGTTCCTCCCGGCAAGTATTACCTTGCAGACGCTGGATATCCAAACTGCCCGGAGCTACTTGTACCATACTGTGGTGAGCGCTACCATCTCGCTGAATGGGGTCGAGCACAGCTTCAGTAAGTTTTGTATGACTCAAGTCATCTTTTGATTCACAAGCGACTACCAACAGGCCCACTAACCGCCGAGAATACTTCAACTTACGACATGCTCAGCTACGGAATGTTGTCAAGCGCATCATCGGTGTTATCAAGGGCCGTTTCCGAATTCTACTTCTCCCTCCTGAATACTCAATGGAAGTGCAAGCTCGTATTCCGGTTGTGTGTTGTTGTCTCCACAATATCATTCGTACGTATGACGATGCCGAGCTGCTGGACATACTCCCTGCAGATCTCATTCACCAGCTCGGCGAGCTACAAGTCACCGGATTAACTGGTGAGCTCGCAAGTGGAATCCCAACTCCAGCTGGCCGTGACCTCATGTCCAATAAACGGGACCAGATTGCTTGTGATCTATGGGCCAACTATGCGGAGGAGAGGGCGAGGAGGGGGAATCCCGTGTCGAATCTGTGTGGTGACTAGTAGCTACTAGTACATGGACACAGACAAACGTTGTACTATACACGGATGGCATTCTCATTCCATAGCGTGATCGAAATCAATTCCCGTCTCTACCAGTCGCCTCCATAACCATGCCTTTCGAATGGCAGTATGTTGCGGACTTGTGTTTGCAGCTAGGGTGAGGTACATTGCGGCGTGGTCGTTGTTGGTTTCGAAACAGTCGATGATTGCGGCCATATGGTCAGGGGGAAGGGCGTCAAGATCGAGGGAGAGTAGTTTGGTTGTTGCATCAGACTTGCGAGTGTCGGGGGGCAGTGGTGGTGGTGGTGGTGGTCGACGGGACATCGAAAAAACGGCTGGGAGGTTTGTGAGGAGAGTATTGTTGTCACCTAATCGTGAATTGAGGGTCCCAAGCTGGTCTGTCACCCGACTAACTGCTTCGGGGAGAGCCTGAGTACGGCACTTTGTTGAGGAGCGGGCAGATACAATTGAGGACGGAGTATGAGCTGACACCATGGAAACAGTGTCATTGTCGTCATCGGCTTTGCGCTTCGCGCCACGAATGGAAATGCTGGACGAGGGGTTGATGGAACTGGCCAATGAGCCGCCATACGAGGAGGGAGGAGTTGCTGGCATGATGAGATCGGATGGAAAGTGGGACAAGGCGGCTGTTGATGGTCGAAGTCCAGACAACCCACTCCCAGATGCTTGTGAAAGGGGGGGAAACTCGTCCACTGTAGTGGTACTTGACATCACTACGGGATCCACTATCATAGCAGCACTTGGCACCATGAGTGGGGCACTCGGGCCCACCACAGGGTTCACTGTATCAGGGTTGCTGGGCTGGGTGTCCTCGCTTTCATCTGCAGACGACGTACTAGAGGGGTCAACATGGGAAGACTTGGAAAGATCCAGTCCAGAATTGGAAGCACCCGGTTCAGCCTCATGGCCTTGGATGGGAGCGAAACGACCGATACCCCTGCCACGTGATGGCATAACAAGTCGCATTTTCTCGTAGAAGGTCCATCCTTTGTTTTTGAACGGTGCGAGCAGTGGGAGATTCTGTAGAACAATGGTTAGAAAGTTCCTAGCTCGGATTAAAATCATACCTTAACAACCTCCTCCCAAACCAATTCGTCCGAGGGCTGAATGTTAGCCCCTAATTCCAATGAGTATGTGAGGCCCGAAGCTTTCGACGAGAGGGCCTCAATTGCATTGTATGTTTTCCTGAGCTATACATGCTTGGATCAGCTGTTTTTTTGCTTAGACTCGAAAGGCAACATACACGACCCCATTTATCTCTGCAAGAGGTATACGTCTTCGGAGCTCCTCTTGTTGGATTTGCAAGCTGATCAGATGCAGCAATGGTCTTCCAGACTGCTGGCCTGAAGGTCATTCCATCACCACCCTCAGCCCGATGAGCGATGACCTGGTCGACCAGAAACTCAACATCCTCGTCGCTCCATGATGCTGATGGAGTGTTCTCTTTGACCTTCTCTATCGCCTTGGATTTGCCTTTCAGCGATGATTTCCGGGTCCTATGAGAGGGCATATTTGCTACGTCGCTACAGTCGTCTCAATCATGGTTACTGGAGCCTGCTTCGTGATAGCTTGCTCCGCGGCATTGTCTTCAGCCACCGGCATCTCGGCTGAAAATACCATGGTGAAAAAACACAGGTAAAAAACCATGGTTTTTAGCTAACCATACAGACTCTACGGTAGTGCATTCAGCATGGATTTTGACCCCATTGCATCAGCTTCATTCCGCTGATCTCAAAACATCACCTTTCCTCAAAATCGTTGCATGAGCTTGTAGCTGAGAGTCCAATTCATGATCTCCCTCAAATCCGAAGTGGATACATTCATTAGTTTTGTAGTTTTTTGGGAAATGGTGGAAATTGTGCATTCACGTTGCTATGATAGCACATGTCAAAATTTGTTGAATCTTTACAGAAAAACACGTTGATTCCACAGAAATAGTTCTGAAGCTGCGTGATCTCTCGAAGACCTGGAATAGCTGAAAAATATGCTCCTGAGCTAATTACGCGTAGACAGAGAACCCTAGTCAGAGATGTCAATCACATCCGAGTCCGCAACATCGCCCAGTTTTATTCCCTTTCTTTTGCGTTTGCGTCTCCGCGTGAGATCGAGAGGTCTGGCTGAACCGCGATTTCCTCCTGGCGCTTCGCCTTCCGACGACGAGATAACGATCAACGACGGATCACGGGGAAGACCATAATTTGACGATGGTGTCGACTGTGGCGCGGGTGTTTCCGCTGATCCGCTCAATGACGAGGCACTCGTGGCCCTCCTCGTGCTACTTGGCATCCTCGTAGTGCTTTCAGCTCTGGAAGGGGACACGGGATACACAGCTAAAAGTTTCGTACCCAGAGCAGAACCAGTTGGCGTCTTTTTGCCTGCGTTCAGACGACCATGTGATGTCGTGCCTTCTGCAGTAGTGTCCTTTCCTTTGCCTTTGTTGCTGGGCCCCACTCCCAGAGCACCTTGTTCGATCATGCCTACCTGTTCAAAAAATGACTCGTCCACGTCCATATCCAGCGGAAAGTCGTCGTAAGAGTCGGGAGACGAAGGTCGTTTTTCAGACAGAATGACCTGTCTGGCCTGAACAGATGTAGAGTCATGTGCACGAGCAGGCAGCTCAAAGGAGTTTGTGTCGTCGACGTCCCAAGTGATGTCGAAATCAGGTTGTGGAGGGACAGGGTGAGGGGAGAGACCGATATCTGGAACTTGTTTGGGATCGGATGTATGGACAGAGAAATAAGAAGATGTCTTGACCAAAGAAGCAGTGGATGGGCCTTTGGGAGACGAAGGTGCGATCGCTGTGTCGAGGCCCAATGTTGGTTTGGGAATGGAGCTGAGGGCATGTTTCTCTTTCGATGTCGAAGCAGGCCTAGCATGTGACGGATAACGGATGCCAAGCCGCCGATTTTCTTGCATGTCAATTGCCTCGTCCATTTGGAGGGTCATCTCGCGCAGGACGTCTGGATCCACCTCATCATCTATATACATCTCATCGATGCCAGCGGGAGGCGGGGGCGGCTGCGCCACTGAGGGAAGTTCGTGTTGGCATGTAGGTTGGCCAGGTGGTGGTTGGGCAGGCTGGTTCATCCGTGGCTGACCAACAATGGGCGCGTCAGGTGGCGGATCTGGGCGTCTAATAGCAAGGCAGACCGTTTGTAAAAAAAGGAGACGAAGGACATTGAAACGAGTCGCATACACACCCTAACCGTTTCCTTAGGGAACTCAGAAAAACTGGTTCGCTGTTGACGTCATGGTCCTCCGTCCTGTAACCCTTGAGTACGACGTTGGCAGGCTCGAGGAAAGCTATGCCATTCCGTATAGGCGTAGATTTAAGAAGCATCTACAAAGAATGCCATGAGTTGGCCTGCGATGAGAATCAGGGCAGCGTACTTTGTACCCGAGGGGTGTCGTGCCTAGCTCTAACTGGGGGAGAGACCTAAACTCGACGGCCCTAAATGTGGTCAACCCATCTGAGAGTTCGAATCTCAGCATGCCACGCGGGAACCTTGGAACAGGCCCCTCGTCTTCGTCCGGATGCTGTTCTGCATTCTCCTCGCGTGCCAGACCCAAGTCTGCTCGATCGAGACGGGTCTGATGAGTGTTTAAAAGGCTGAATGCAGAGTGCGCGATTTCTGTGATACTCTTGATTTCGACGAGCAGCGGTGTTGGGCCAGTCGCCTTTTTCGGGGGTGCTTGGCGGACAGGGCGCCGGGTGGTTGGTCGGTGGGGAGGGTGGGAGGCAACGACGAGAGGATCAATTCCGGATCCGGATACTGTGGAGTCTGCGAGGTTAGATTGGAGGAGTTGCGCCTCGACGTGTTGGATGAACGAGTCAAAGTCACTGTTTGGATCGAGGCCAAGCTCGGACGAAACCCAGTCTGAGCAATCCGCAAGCCATTCCTGGCGGCATCGATAGGTGAGAATGAGGAACAGCACGAACATACACACCTGGTCAATGGCCGGTTTCTGATAGTTTCGTGCAATCCACGCGCGGACGTGCGGATGAGCGGGCATGGACGAGCGTGACGGATCACGTGCCTGGGTATGGTGCGGACGGCGATGTCGTTGCCCCGTCTGCCTGTGCCAGACATTGTGAGGACGCTCGACGGCTACCTCCGCTCCGTCCAGCCTCTCCTCCTCGCTGACCAGCACAGCGGCGGGCCCTCCTTTTCCGCTGCATACGCCCGACAGCAGGCCCTTGTCAAGTCCTTTCTCGATGGTCCTGCCCGCCGCGCACAGGCCCGTCTTCGCGCGCTCGACAAGGTCTCTCCCCACAATTGGCTTGATGACAACTTTTGGATGAAAAAGACCTACCTCGAGTGGAGAGCACCCCTCCTCGTGAACTCTAACTGGTGGCTTGCCTTTGTGAACGACCCCAACGTTCCACCGGAAGTGGTCAAGAACCACGCTGGCGGAATCACTCCTTGGCAAGTCAGGAGAGCAGCCTGCCTTGTGCATGGCATTCTCGACTTCAAGCACCGGATGCGCTCGTATGTATCCCCTCCAACCCGACGTCTCCCGCTCATGAAGGACCAGCCAGGAACTCTATCCCGATACCACTCGGATAGGTACTACCATGCCTTCTATTCTCACCTCTGCTCACATGTGGCCTATCAGGTCTGTGGCTGAGACACTCCACCTCCCAAATATTCAACGTCTGCCGTATCCCGCAACATTCATCTGACACGTTTACCATTTCTGCGCCTCCCTCATCAATGTGGGCATCCACAGTCACTGTCCTGGCCCATGATTTTTACTACGCGCTCCGTGTAGCGGACCCCACCACTGGTGCCCCCTTGCATGTTGACGAGATCGAGCGTGGTATGAGGGCGGTTGTGACCGACGTCCTGCATCGCCGGCGCAGCGGCGAGTCGCCTGTACAAGTCGGTGTCCTCACGGCTGACGATAGAGATGTGTGGTCTCAGGTTAGAGTCCGTACTCCAATTTTCTCTTCCCATATCCTAATATTGCTCGGTTACCGCGACAGAACTACACCACACTGCTCACCGTTTCTCCACAAAACAAACATTCATTCAAAGCAATCCACCAATCCCTTTTTGCGGTTTGTCTGGACCATTGGCCTGCACCTTCTGTACCTGCAGAGCAACGTGATGGAAACCTTCACCTTACTTTTAGCATCGGCCAACAGGCTCCCGATTTGCTCCCCATCCTTCAATCCTCCCGGCCCTCGCCAACAGTACCTTCTGATCTCCTGTCTCACCAACATGCCATCCGTTCATCACCTTCAGCACTCAACCGCTTCTTTGACAAACCTCTCTCTCTCATTGTAGAGCCCAGCACACGATCGGGTGCCACCGGTGAACATTCCCCTGTAGACGCATTGGTCCCGAGTGTGGTCTGTGAGTGGGCAGTCGCCGGGGCCAACGGGGTAAGCATCTGTGGAGGTTTAGCCGCAGTTCCGTTCGAGAGTACCCATCAAGATGACCGGTTGGAGGGTCTAGAGAACACATCCGGCTCGTGTGGGATGCGGCTCAATTTCATTTCCTCGCCATCGATACAGATTGCAATCGAGGACGCGAAACAACAGGCACAAACACTCGTCTCAAACTCAGACCACCAGGTATCTTATTTTGAGGAGTGGGGTGGCGAGGAGATGAAGCGAGTGTGTGAGTTCATGGACTTTGAGCACATGTACCTTTCATCCAAGGCACTTGATAGCATCATACTCGCCCGATGCATTTGTCCAGCTCGCACTCCAGCTGGCATACTTTCGAATTCATCGTCACCCAACCCCCGTATACGAAACAGCACTTACTCGGACATTCCAGCACGGGCGTACCGAGATAATACGCTCCTTAACAACGGAGAGCTATGCCTTCCTCAGGGCCTCTGCGGGGTGGGAAGGAAAAGGCGTGGACCAGACTCGAAGCGAAGTGAGTGCAGGCGATGTCGAGGCGAGATGATGTTGACAATAACGCTTTCACGCACATTGCGTGTACCATAGCCCTCGCCTCACCTTTACTCTCTCCTCCAGTCCGCGCTCAAAGTTCATTCTTCACTCACGCGTTCAGCTATGATGGGTCGTGGGATCGACCGACATCTTCTTGGCCTACGATGTGTCCTTGATGAAGAATGGGCATGGCTTGATGATATTACAGAAACCTCATCAAATGTTGGGCAAGATACCTCCACTCAGCAGGGAAAGGCGGCATTCCAACCCAGTTGGAGTTCAGACAGTGGTGTTCTTTTGTTTGAGGATGCTGTTTTCAAGAGAAGTCAAGAATGGCGGCTGTCGACGAGTGGTTTGAATGAAGGGTGGTGGTTCAGGGGCACTGGGTGAGCACACACGTTGACTCAACTTTCTATTTTGATGATGGTTCCTTCCGTGCCACGTTCCATCGCACTCCTGAAATATCGTGTCCTGCGTTCTCGACGGCCATCTTATCCCCAAAG
The DNA here is from genome assembly GCA_038089975.1 of Boletellus ananiceps. NCBI lineage: Eukaryota > Fungi > Basidiomycota > Agaricomycetes > Boletales > Boletaceae > Boletellus > Boletellus ananiceps. The sequence continues at coordinate 19,180 of JBBPLV010000171.1, read as the reverse complement.
GTTTGGGTCGCCGTATGAAGACGGATATGGAATAAACTGTGAGTCCTTTTTGTTGTTCGTGACTAGCCATCATTGACCACAAGTACGTGCATTGAATCCATCCTGCGCTTTATTTGCATGCATGGACTGTACTCGAATCGTCGCTCCCGTGGGATAGACCTCATTGGTCCGCACGCTGTTAAATTTTGCGTCGACTCTAAGCACTCGTGTCCAACGACGTCCACACGCGTCTTCATCGAGCATGTTGCGGATGCCCTTCGAGACATGAGGGAGATTTGTCTTTCGGCAAACAAGAGCAGCGATGAAAGCGAATGCACGTCTGGCATACCGGCGACCGGCCTAGGTGACTTTTCACGGATTCCGGATTCTGTTCTCGCGAAACCACGACTCTGAGCTCGTAGCGTTATTGATATAGATATTCAGCTGTAGATGGGTTGCCCGCAGTTGGGCACCTAGATAAGATCACTGCTCGCTCGATAGATACATATCCTACAAATCCTACAAACGTGATACCAAACCCAGGTGCTAAGATCGGTCTTCGACCAACTCCAGCACGGCGTACACTAGCACTCGACTGAGCAGTGGATCCACCCCAGACAGTGGTAGATTTCCACCAACGCTTGCGGTCCACTCGCGCGCTCGAGGGTCGTCTTGGAATCGGAAAACCTTCCAGCTGGCAAATAGCACGTACTCGCCTTCTTGGCGCAGTTCGCCGTTTCTAGCCGGAGATTGCATCCACCGTGGTGTACAAGGAAGAGGAGATGCTCAAAGGCGTACCCAACTGGAGTCTTACAACATATTCAAGTTCAAATTCAAGCACTCGAGTCACTCGCCCGACGCAAAACGCGTCTTGGTGCTCTTCGTGTCGCGTTACAAGAATCATGTACGGAACCACCGACCCGTCACTGCTTCATTTCCCAAGGGACAAGAAGTCGCGACAAACGGGTGCTGAGACGTCCGGGTTGCTCGTGGCACGGCCTGACACTCCAACGGCCGCGTGGACGGTGCGCGACCATGAGCAACATGGGGAAAAGATGGGCCGTGCTGCCGCACTGGGAGAAAAAGCAGATTGGGCGCATTTGCATTTATGGGAAACAGCGTGTGAATCTCGCACTAGGGCAGGTCGTGATCCGACTACCCTCTCGCCAGTCCCGACTTGGCCAAACCAACTGCTCCGACGGCTGCCGCGTCTTCGACGTACTCGACATACCGAAAGACATGCCCTCGTTTCTGGAGCTCGCCCAGCACGAGCTCCTTGTAGTCCTCGACCCCCGCCAAACTGCCCCCAAAACACAGGATCGCGTCCTCTGGCTTGACGCCGTTTGGTTTCAGCGCGGCACTCTCCCCTGGGGCGAGACACAACATCGCAATCTGCTCTGCGAGCGCGCCAGCGCAGTTCCGGAGCACTCTCAACGCAAACTCGTCAGCCTCCTTGAACGCTGCCTCAAACACCAACGGACAAAGCTGCGACAGCCTCTTCTCCCGCGCGACGTGCTGATGCAACGGCACTTTGGACGCAGCCACATCGGAGCTCTGGGGGTGCGGCTCCGGAATGTGTACCACGGCTAGTATTTCTGCCGCGTTCTCCGCCCCAGTGATCTCAAATCGCGCGAGAACCTTGTCCTTGAGGCCGCTCCTCGGAGGTGGGCTCATGCCCAACGACTGACACGCCAGGTCGTGCATCATCAATCGGATTGTTTCACGGCCGACGTGAAAGCCACCACCTTCGTCTCCGAGGATCCACCCCAACCCGCCCGTGCGCGCGAGTTCGACGAGGGAGCCGAACGCGTCTTGGGTGAAAGAGACGACGCAGGAGCCGGTGCCTGCGATGGCGGTCACGGCATGGCTAATGTCGGGGTGGAGTTGGAGTGGGGCGGCGAGGAGATGGGTGTCGTTGGCGACGGTGAGGTACGCATCCAAAGGGAGGTTAAGGAGGGGGGAGATCGCGATCGCAGCGTTGCGTGCTGCTGCGGGGGAGTCGACGCCGGAGATGCCAAACCAGGCGGAAGCAAAGGTGCCTGGTTGGACGGGCAAGGGTACGGGATCGATCGCGGGTGGAGAGAGGCAGGTCTTGAGAGCGTTGGAGACGGCTGTGCCGACGGCGGCCTGAAAGTCTGCCGGAGACATGTAGGCAAAGTTGGAGGGGCCGCCGAGAGCGCGACCAATGATTTCACCATTGCGATTGGTGATGACGGCGGAGGTCTTGGACCCGCCGCAGTCTACGCAGAGGAAGAAGGACATCTGGGGTGGTGAGACGATGGGATAAGATGGACGAGCACGGGGTGAGACGAGCCCAGATGCGACTGGACTGGCGGGCACATGGACAGGCACCGACGCGGATCACCGCCACGAGATACCGTCGAGGCCGAGTCGGGCGGAGTTTGAAGATGACACGGCACCCACTCGCCGACGCGAGCCCACTTCAGCCAGGCGACCTGGAACGTAAGATGGTTATCCCCAACCATGCACAACCTCGAGACAGCCATGGGAATGAGTATGACGACAAGCCGACGTATCATGTCGGGTTAGGAGGGCAGGTTGGGGCATAGGAAAATTGGTGGTCATCGAGATTGCAGGGTCGGTGCTGAAGTGTGGGAGATATGGCCGATGGGGCAGCGAGCGATGCGTCAGAACAATCATATAGGAAGGGGTGCCATCCGTACGCTCTAGTGTACACGATGCCATCCGACACGGGCGGCATAGAAGCCAACACAAACGTACCATTTCTTGTACGGGTCAGCGCCGTGCTCTGTGAGCGCTCCGACTTGGTCCGACTCGGAGGCCGACAGAACTGACTACCGGTTGCTTCCTTGTGCCTCGGGAAGCGCACCAGTCGACCTTTACTAGGCTCTTATCTTTCTCTTGTTTCTTCGCGCCACCATGCCAGACATCGTCTTGACCTCCCCACACGCAGACGTGCCTCTGTTTCGTAGGTCCATCTTCACCCATCTTCTTGGGTCCACCCCAGATGCACCTCACCTCGTCGGTGGTTTCCCCGCTTCTTCTCCCGCCTTCATCGACGAAGCCACCGGAACAGTCCTCACTCGCGCCGCTCTCCGCGAATACGCCCTCCAGTTCGCCTATTCCCTCCACAACCTCCCCGCACCCTTTGCGCATCCAAGTGAACCCAACCCGCCCACCGTCCTCATCTTCTCTCCAAACAACATTATCTGGCCTGTCCTCCTGCACGGTGTCGTAGCAGCCGGTTTTCGTGCCACTCTGGCCAACAGTGCCTATACCCCCAGGGAGCTGGCGTACCAGTACACAAACGCACGTGCCCACCTGGTCGTCGTCCCTCCGACCCTCGCACACGTCGTCCAGACTGCCCTCAAGTCGATTGGTTGCACTGAATCCGAGATCCGTTCCAGAGTCGTCCTGTTGACCTCCCATTGGCTGACTCGCGTGCCTGATTCTATACCCACCGAGTTCGCACACTTTTCGTCACTTGACGCCTTCATGGGGCGCGGCATGCTTCCAAACGAGATCAGCTTTGACGGAGAACGGTCCAACGAGACGGTGCTTCTCTGTTACTCCTCTGGTACGACAGGCAGTCCGAAAGGGGTTGAAACGACGCATTACAATCTCACCTCGCTCATCGAGATCGTGAGGCCGGCATGGCCAAAGGCGACGCCTTGTCTGACTCCCTCGTTGACCAAACACACCGTCGGGCCACAGCCGGATGTGTTCTTTGGACCTTTACCTTATTACCATTCATACGGCGTGATCAAGTTGCTGTTATTTCCTCTCTCCCTGGGGACTCCAACGGTGGTCACGGCTGGTTTCGATCCAGTACGGTTCTGTCGGACCGTGGAACGATACAGAGCGACGATAATCTTGGTCGTCCCACCAATGTTGGTTGTGCTTGCGCGCCATGACGGTATGTCTCGTCCTTGAGGCGCCCCTGTGCGAAAATCATTTTTCTCTTGCTTCAGCCATCGACAAGTACGATATGACGTCGATACGCATACTCTATTCGGGAGCTGCTCCTTTGGGAGCCGACCTCGTCGCTACCATAACGAAACGGCTTCGGAAGGTCGGTGCGAATGGTGTCGTCAGCCAAGGTGTGTCTATCACCGTCTACTCTGCCCCTCCCCCGTTCGTTCACTATCGTGTAATTTTAGCATACGGTCTCACAGAGACCTCCCCGACGGTCACAGTATTGCACCCTGACGACGCCAGCTCGCATGTTGGTTCCGTCGGCCGCGTGTTACCCAATCTCGAAGTTCGTTTGGTCCAAAAAGACGAGAATGAGGTCAGTCTTGAATATTCCGTACTATTGTTGCTCTTGATCATGATATTATACCTGGTGTGTGGTCCCCCAGGTTCTTACTGATATCGAGGGTGCGGGCGAGATGTGGGTTCGAGGGCCAACGGTGATGAAGGTATGTGTCAGGTGCTTGCCCACCTCGTGAATTTGTTTCATACCTGGCCCATTACACGACTAGGGATACCTGAACAACCCCAGCGCGACGGCGTCAGCGATCACCCCGGATGGCTGGTTTAAGACCGGAGATATCGTAATCAGTGACGCCGAAGGATTCATCACGATCATCGACCGGCGGAAGGAACTTGTCAAGTACAAGGCAAGCGCATTCAATGTATCCTTCACTGTTGCGAGTCGTACTTAATCCCTGCGCGTGCTTCACTTTCTTTTTTACTAGGGTCTGCAAGGCAAGTAGGTTTGCGTACTGTCCGTTGCTGAAGTGTTGATGGGCACATAGTTCCACCGGCGGAGCTCGAGGCGCTTCTTTTGCAACATCCCGACGTTGCCGACGCTGCTGTTGTTAGTGTGGATAGCAAAGAAGAGGCGACCGAGTTACCTAGGTACGCTGAGCCTCCCCCCTTCTATCCGACTACGCATATTAATGGACATATACGTCTGTCTCAGGGCATATATCGTCCCCGCACGACCCGTCGCACCGCACGAGACTGTCACGCTTGCACTTCAGGTTCAGGCGTGGGTTGCGGAACGGGTGGCAGCGTACAAAAAGCTACGTGGTGGTATCATCCTTGTGGAGCAGATTCCAAAAAGGTGGTTTTGGACTTTTCTGCAGTGATTGATCTCAGTCATGTCAATGCTGACCGCGGACGTTGTGGTGGTTTCAGCGCTTCGGGTAAGATTTTGCGACGGGAGTTGCGCGAAAGGGGCAAGGGCGAGGTAGGACATGGTCAAGTGGTGCCGCGGACGAAGCTGTGATGGAGACGATGCAAATCGTAAAGTGGATCGGCTCGTATCTGGGCGCACCAATACCACTGGAGTTGCGAATTGGTAGAAGTGCAGTTCAACTAGGGTCCCAGAGACCCACTACGTTCCAATTATGAGGTCCAAGTCGGACACTGATATATGGGGTATACTCGGAGTGAACGCGGCCTTGTATTTTACTCGTTAATGAATGGATCAAGGATGAACGTTTGGATGCTCATGAACCAGCTCGCAGGCGCATCCATCTAAGCGTGCAGTGCGGGGCGAATTAACATCGCGTGTAGAAAATTGGTCTTTGGTCATAAAGAGGCATCGAAATATTAACTACGAGGCCAGCAGTATGTGTGATCGGTGATGTTACAGACTATATAATCAACAACATTAGACAGACGTTAATGTGTCCACAATGTCAATATAAAAAAATATGTCCGTTAGTCCACACAGTCGCACACTCAAAACGAAGGGATACAATGTAGAGCCAGTAACCTATGAATAAAACACTCCCAGAGTCTTGTCCGTTGGTCTCTTTCACTGTCCGTACGGGAAGAGCTGTCCGCAAGTCGGGTCTTGCAACGTCTGGTAAAACGTGACCAAGTTGGCCTTGATCGCAGTCTCGAGTTCGGACGTCGGGTTGGGATACAGCTGAGCCGTCAAGTTCACCTGCCGCTGGTACGCATAGCACGTCTGAGGGGAGAGATCGGCATGAGCGATAACGCGCGCCCGCTACAAGCCAACGAGATCAAACGTACGGTTCCGGGGTCCTGTGGATTCAACACAAAGTTGCCAAGGCCTTCGTTGTGACCCGGAGGAAGGCCGATCGAGTCGATCACCACGCTGAACAAGGGCGAGAGCTCGTTACCGCCGTACGGGCCCTGACGACGGTAGAATCCATCGGGGAACTTGTGGTCCTCAAAGAAACTCCGGGCATCGTCTATCGTGACGTTGACCGTCGTGTTCGCTGTCTGGTTGCTCACAAAGAAGGCAAGTGGAAACGTCGTCTCGGCGTAAGCGGTCAAGAAACGTGGGGTATCAAACGAGAATGTCGGATTGCGCGCGATCGAGTCGTTGATGCGCTGCGCCTTTTGCAGTGATGCGGATTCGATGGTGATCTTCCCGTCTCCAATGAGATTCGCGGTAGAAATGAGCTGTGAAACGGGTGAGGGATTATTGGTGCGAGCGACGACTGTTACCTGCCTGATCGAACAAGGTCTCGTTGAAACTGAAGTTATTGCCGAAATAGTAGTCCCCACGAGTAGTGCTAGCATCACCTATACACGATAGCGATCAGCGTACGGTCATGAGAGGGATTGGCTCTGCGATAGACTCGCCTTCAAAGTTACCGTGGATGTTAAGCCCCGGAGTGAGTTCATTGTCTGCAGTAGTATTTGCACCAATGCTCATCAAGTTCGTCAAGTGGTTCCCGTCAACAACAAATGCCTATTTCATTCCCAAACACCGTCCATGGATTAGCAGAGCGAATGGGATAAAGAATACACTTTGACATACACCATAGGTGACGAATATAGCCAAGTCCCATCCCATGTTGAAACCTGAGCTCCGGATTGAGCCTTGGACAATAATTCCTGTCTTATGATCCACATACCTTCCTGGACGGCATTGATGATCTCAGCTGGCGAAGCTACACCAGTCCGGTTGATATACTTTTGTAAAAAGAACCAGTTACACGGTGAATTTTCACCAAAACTTCTGGACACTTACTCCGTGAGATGCCAGGGTATTCAAACCCGGACAGGGACCACGAATGTCACCTGGTTGATCAGGGATGTATGGGTGGTCCGCATCATAGACCAACTTTGCGGACGTGTCGTTGATGGGAGGTGGAAGAGGCTGTGCCCCAGGGGTACTACTAAAGCCTCGGGCTACTTCCCGGACCTGTTGGGGGGACAGTCCGGCGAGTGAGCGATATTCCGGGAAATTTCCTAGATGCGGGAATCCCAGGGCATATGGGACAAGCGCAGCTAGTACCGCGAGGTTTTGCGACTTCATCTCGAACAGGAGGGAGTAACGTGGGGAAGCAAGACTGATGGAGAGAGCGGGTCAGACGTTGGCAGACTTATATATCCGTGGAATACCCGCAGCGTCGTACGCGGATCGGAAGATCTCCAATGTATTGCGGAAAACGGGACGTGGCCACCATACAGCAAAGTGCAACTGCGGTGGCTACATATTTCAGGACATTCCGGCGCATTGCATTCGGGAATGCGGCTCGAGTGCTAAACTGCACAGCCTCCTCGGAAAGGTAACGAGCAAGCCTGTAGCACGCCGTCGGGTGCGTTGCCAGGCTCAAGACGGTCAACTTGGCCGCCCCAGAAGAAAGCGACCCTGTGTTGATAGGATGTCCCGCAGCGGCGGCGTGGCAACTTGCATAAACAGGACAATGCCACAAGACATTCCCATGGTATAATGACGAGTGCAGCTGACGAACAATGAGCGCATGCATAGCTTTCAATCATGGAGCTTACCGGTAGAGCGTTTACACAGGTCTTGGAGGAATTCTCACCTGTTCTGCCCTGGTCCAACGGCTCCCTGGTTGGATACCGACACCTGACCTTCACTAAGCATGAATTTACCGCCTGAGTCCTCTGTGGCCCACTAGCTATATAGCCACGACAAGCCACGATTACCACCGGCCCGATAGCTGGGGACCTTGACAACGATGAATAAACTGCTTTAAAGCACAGGAGAATCCCGACCGCCAAGGGCTTCATGGTCAAGGCCTTGGCACTAGGGTCTACGCACATAGCCATAGCCATCATCGCAGGAAGAGCCTACCAGTAACCACGTTGCCGAGGCTCCCGCAAAGCCTTGGTACAACGTCGAGGGCCCAGAATGAAGATGCTATTAGCACCATACTTCGAAGCCTACCCGCAACTTGAAGCGGATGGGAAGAATAGTGAAAGAAAACTCAACCTTTAGTTAGTTTTCGCGGCTATGATGCAGTGCCAGTGGAAAGTCGGACCAACTAGAGTATATTCGCGATATTTCAGCGAGAACTGAATCATCAAAGTGGAAGATCGTAGTCGTACAAATGCAGGTCCCGAGGTAGACGCAATCTGCAAACTCATGACTGGAGCTATGACTTTATAGATATCTTTCTCGACAGGCTCCTCATGCGCTCTGCGTTGAGCTTTCTCCGTGCAATATCATTTTCCACTGTCTGACTGCTCTTCATGATACCTGCGTTGATCTTGGGTGCCACAGTGTAGTTGCCCAGCTCTCTCTGGGGAATCATGACAGCATTCTGCCTGATGCGATTCTTCTCGCCCTCCTTTGCACGTGCGAGGATGGCATTGAGACGTTCATTAGCGCGTTCACTGGAGTCTTCCTGAGCAGTGGGAACGACCCGATCACGATACGAGGCGGAACGTTTGATGATGGGGCGAGACCACGTGGAGACGAGATCGTTGGCAATGCGCTGTACGTCGGGGTGGACACGTTTGCACTTGGTATAAAATAAGATGATGCGACCTAATCCAGATTCCTTGAGAACGGATCCGTCGATATACTCCATTTTCTTTAGGACAGGAAAGAAGTCGCGCTGGATGTTCAGAGCAGGCAGAGAACGGTCTGGGAGAGGCTCGAGCCATCTGCGCACACCCTCGAGAAGGTTATTGTCTATGATAGACTGCGAGAGAGACTGCCTATGTAGGGTACCGCTGGTTTGAGAGAAGCAAAAGGGAGGGAAAAGGGGCTTACTTGCGGAGGACATCCATGACTTGAGGAAGGAGCCTGAGTTTGTTTGTCGCAGGAAGCTTGTCACGGTTGGCCTGTTCGTCGTCGGCAGCGGCACCCAACATGGCCTCACGAAGACGAGAAACCTCTTCGTCTGCAAAGCGGTCGAGGGCATCCTCGTCATCTTTTTTGCGTTTCTTTGGGCGGGATCCCTTCTTTGGCTTGAGGATGGCATCAAACTGCATTTCGAGCCGACGCTTGCTAGCTGGTGAAATATTTACGAATCGAGAGACGGGACAGAGGGGATAGCAAACCTTTCTCTGGAGGAAGATCGGCAAGGTCTTCCTCTGTGATCTGTTTCCGCTTGCGCTTTTTCTGGGTCTGCTGGGCATCGCGGTCATCGGAGCGACGCTTCACTCTACGCTTTTGTTTGGTGGGACGGTCCTGTTCGTATGCGTCGCTCGAGTCGCCAGACGAGGCAGAGACATCCTGCTCGACGGGCTGGGGCCTGTGGCGTGGGCGGTGCTGGGGGACATCTGTAGAGGGGTGAGAGGAAGCCGAGCAGGGATGGGGAGTGGACGGGCCTTCCTCGGAGGACAGTTCGGAGCCGTCGCCGAAGATGTCGCGCTCGAGAGTGTGGGCCTGGGGACGGATGTCAGGGGGCGATGGGGGAGGCGGGAAAAGAACTGACGGGGGCCATGACGGTTCGAGACCAAGGTTGCGGTAAACACTGGCAAAGCGTGTCGTATTTTTAATATTACCCGCAGTAGGCCGCCGTGCCATGCTAGGAATTCCTAGTTAAATGTTGCGCCACCTGCTCCAATCGCCCCGTCATGGATCCCTACTCCCGAACACCGTCCCTCACCAACTCGGATGCCTCCTCCTCCTCCTCTGGCCCACCCTCCTTTGACGACAGGCCCCTCCCCTCCCTTCCCCGTCAGATCAGCCGGAAACCCGTCCGTGATTTCCACAGGGAGCTTGGCCCCATGTTCGCGTCCCCTCCAAGGCCTTCCGCCCCCTTCGTCAAGTCCAAGGCCTGGCGCAACATGCACAGAAACGTCGTGCTGGCTCTGCGGCAACCCCGACTCCTCGCTCAACTCCTCCGCTTCACCTCTTGGGATGATCTCTACGCTCTCTTCGCAACCTGCTCTGGCATCAGGAACCTCTGGGACTTGCTTGACATAAGAGACGCCATTCTCTCCCACTACCTACCTGGTTACCGTGCAATCATCCTCCACCGGGATCTCTCCGTGCTCCAGCCCGTAGATGTCACGCTCCACGACCTCCATCTCCTACGTTCGTCATTCCTTGTTCTTTTCACGCGCACGTTGCCCATTCCTCACTTTAATATATCCAGTACTTTCACAACGAGTCCCGCTCCACCAGTATCCTATGCATGCGCTCGCCAGTCTGTCCAAGTCCCTTGCGCATCCCTCAGCCAACGAAAGTACAACCGCAATAATGACCGCGCGGCTCGCCACCCTTGCTTGCACACATTCTCGCTTCGTCCTTTTCCTACAATCCATCGTCCATAGCTCCCATCTTCCACTGCCCGTCGATTCGGATCCTCCCCAGCAGCCCTCTCGCTTCTCGTCCACATCAGCGCCTAGCTCGCCGCCTCGTGTCCTTCGCGAGCTCACATTCCCCGCTCCGCTTTCTTACCTATCCGATTTACCCGACGTCCAGCCTTCTGACACCATCACTCACACCCCTCGTTCGCGGACAAACAAGTCCAGCCCGTTATCGCGGGCCGATCCTGCCGCCGAACCCCGAGGCCAGGCACGCAAGAGAAGGCTCTCTATTTTTAGTCATGGCCCCCCGCCCCCTCCACCCACCGAACCGCGCTCGCTCAAGTACTATGACGCTGCTTGGAGGCGCTCGTCTACGCGGGTTAACCCCAGCTCCCCGCCCATCCGTCCATTTGCTGACCCATGGCCCACTTCCTATTCGGATGAAGACTTCTCCCGTCCTTTTGCAAGTTCCCACAAACGCAGCGCCTCTGCCGACGTTTCCTGTGCGTCCTCTACACGCAGCAGCTCGTCCGCGCCTTCTGTTCGAAAAACACTATACGACATGCGTATGCCCAGTTCCCCGCACGATCTCTCTTATGCGACCTCAAGGATTCGTGCTCCTGTCCTCCGTGTCTTCGTCCCTTGCAATGTCCTCTCTCGTGATACCATCGCAGCTTGTGAAGCTCAACTCCACATCGGAGGACTCTGGCAATACCTTTCCACTGGAGACGTCGTTTGCAATTTCGGTTACATCCCCTCCACTCCAGACGGCACACAATCTTCCCTTGATCTTTCTCCCGAAGCACGCTCTACTTCTCGAAATACCTGGCTACTCTTTGATGGCAGTTCCTTGGTTCCCTTCACTCCACCATCCCCGCCGGCTCTCCCGGATACCCTGAGCCTCCCCTCTCCTTTCTACTACACTCACCTCATGCCTTTCAACGTAAATCCTACCTTTACATTCGCGCCGCCAGGTGGTGGCGGTATCCCCGAAACTTCCCTCATAAGCACCACAACACGCGTTCTCAGTCCCCATTCGCCTGGCGGCCGGGCGATGGTAAAAAGGTACATGTGGATAGCGCGCGCTCGTGTCGGCATGGGCTTCATGGATGTCGACGATGGCCTTGGCGAGGGCTGGCGCGGTGAATGGGTCCTCGAAGCAGAAGGGACACCAGAGGGCCGGCAAACTCTGATTGATTGTATATCTGGACTTGCAGGAGAGATATTTGTATGGGAGCTCGTACGGGAAAAGAGCGGTGGTGGCCGCGTCTGGCTTCGGTAAGCAGTCATTGTTTCTCGACATCCATGTCCGTGCTCGCTTACACATATGCGACCACAGGCTTCTTAGACCTGTAGTACCACCAAAAGACAATTTAGCCAACATTCATTTGCTTCGCTTTTAGTTATCCCAGGATGCTTCAAAATTTAGATTATACACTCTACGCGCAACGGACACTGCACCCGGACATGTATGTACGTATTTTGACGATTCTCCTCTGCACATCTTTTACCTATTTACTACCATGTTGTTGCTTAACGTCGTTGCGGACAATCTTTTACCTTTCTGTAGCAGGAGCGTGTTTATTTCTCACTCCTAGGCCAACAAACCGATCTGCCCTGTTGCATTACGCATGCTCACGGCTGCGCATGACAGACTCAATAGTGTATCAGGTTAACTTAACGTTACCGGTGTCCAAGAATTGTCCCACATCAAACCCTCCCTGAGAAATTGCCACCGCACCTGCCCTCTGGAGGACACTGCAGGCAGATGCGGAGCGATGTCAGCGTTGCCACATCCTTTAACGGTAAGCTTCATACTCACGCAAGAGTATCGGTGATGACGCGCCCAGGAATCTCCGCGCAGTCATCTGGGTATGTCACAGCCTGTAGCCATGCCTACACCCCAAAGTAAGATTAAACCACACCCCAAAAGATGCTTGGTGATGGGAAAGGAGGAAAAGGAAACACCTTGACGTCTTCTTCCGGGTACCCGAACGTTCTCTGGACGAACGCCGCGCTCGGACCCGCGCGGTGCTCGGGTGAGGCAAACGTCTTGACATAACCCGAGAGCTCATCCAGGAACTTCCGGACATCGGACGGTGCTGCGCGTGTAGGATGCGCTGCGATCAGCCACGATGGCCACGGTGTCGGAACGTCGCCAATCTATGCCCAATGTGTAATTAGTATTCACGTTACGCGGCAAAGCGGAAGGGAGAGGAAAGGGGAGAACTCTCTCGCCGCTTGGTGTGTTTCGCAAATGTGACACGAGTGTCTGGGGACTCACAAAGCGACACTCCCCCCGGTCGACAAATGGTTTGGTAGTGAACCATTCCCACATGAACGCGCTCGTCGATCCGTCGTTCACGGAATTTATTAGACCGCAAATATCGTTGTTGACTGCGGGGCGGTCTCAATGAGGCAAAACGCACAGGAACGGACGTGTCGGGCGTCGTACCTTGGAATCGGAGGTTCTCGGTAGGCCAACCTTGCTGTAGAGCCATCACGTATGCCATTGTTTGGCTACCGCTGTGCGGAGCCGTGTCGCAGGCACGCAGGGCACGGTCGGTCAAGGTACCGCAAACACAGGAGCAAAGGGGCTTACCTACCGTGCCTTGAGATTCCGAGCGTTGTACCCTGAAGATCAGAGATGTGCCTGTACAGAGAGCCCTTGGACCCCGTGATCACGGCCCTGTGGTACGTGTAGGATCAGTTGGATTAATCTCCCTCCGTCGGGATGGGGGGAATAGGCCGGCGAACGTGCCATCTCAGAGGGGAGGTGACATAACTCCCCACAAGCTTATATGCCTTGGAACCCTTTGCGATGCCCGCTATTAGCGCGTCCGTGAGGGCGCTACCATACCACAGAGATGAGGCTCGATCTGAGGCCAGCAGAGAGAAGCAGGGGCGTACATTGCGACGTCGATCTCGTCGTTGGTCAGACGAGAGATCAACTGGCCAGTCCCACCTGTGGATGGTTGAAATATCAGATGGGCTGTAGTCGATCCGAACGCACTGGGACATTCTACGAGCGTGAATGTCTTGTCTTGGTCGACGGCCGCAAACTGAAGCAAGGGGGAACAGAAGTGCTCGCGGACTGTATGGAATCAATCAGTAGTGCCAACACCTTGATTTCTCATTCTGAACGAATCACCATATCCCACCCTCAGAGGCATTGTCAGTGTTGTACACGAAAAGGGCGAACTTGATCAATCGAGTCCTTGTTGCACTTGATGCTGAACGTGAACTCTAAGATGCTGTGTATCTCACAACTATCTTCCAATCTCACAAATTTGATTCGAACTTGTGCCACTCCTATTGTGCACCCTAGTTAAACTCAATCCACGGTGTTAGATCCCCCAATGCATGTTGGTCCTAGAAGCACAAGAACTACATCGATGTAACATATGACTGGATCAAACGATCATTGTATCAGAATCATCCACGCTAGGACAAAGTAGAATAGCCTGGCAGCGATAGTCAGCAGATGTACGATGTGGAGAGTATTCACTCACAGCAGAGGATATACAGCAAGTAGGAGACGCTGTTGCTCTATCTTTGTGCCATCCAGGAAATTTATAGAGGCTGTTTCGTCCTCGTGAGTAGTGAACAATGTAGCAGAAAGAATGGCGGATCACCCCAGATACACCAAGCCCACGCGATCAACGCGATTGGAGCACGTACCCAGATGATGCGAACAAAGCAGGATATGAATGCTGCAACGTCCAGAGGCGCTATGCAGTAGCCTAGAACACATAGACCCTGGAAGAATGAGCTTCAAAAATATCAAACACGCGCTAGCAGCCCGATAAATGCTCATACGTACACTCTACCTCCAAGCAACTAGGGTCCACGAATCCATAAGAGCGAGCACTGAAAGCAATCCTTAGACTTACTTTTGCCTGGATTGTCACTACAAGTGACCCCACCGAGACGATCACTACTACACTTGTGAACACTCCGAGAGCCTGGCTGGCTGGCGCCTTCAATTCAGATGAGTTGGTTTGTGCAGAAGGTGACTAGGTACACACGTACATTCACGCTGAGCATCATACCAAGGGCAAGACACAGTAACAAGGGTCCCCAAAGATCCCAATCCCTGGTACGTGTTAGATCGTGGGTCTCCGAACGAGGGAGAAATATACCTCAGAACTTCGCGCCCAGTAGCCTTACGGGGATACAACACTTGAACGAGTTTCGAGTATATCGAGAGGAGGTCACGTGCCTAAACGTCATCAGGTGGAGAGTGCAAGGGGCCAAGGGTTAACACGAACGATCGTTGTAGTTATGGGCTCGTCGAGGGTGTCGACTCCTGAATATCTGTGTCCAAGTAAATTTTACCTGATAAACCAAACCAAGCAAACGGCATATACCGTGTTTCTACGCGAATACCACCCACGGTTTGCCTAGCAGGTTTGTGCGGTACATTGGAACTACCGATGTTCCCAGAAACGCTCTGTGCTGGTTCATTCGCACTGTTTGCCTGCACAACCGTGTCTGGTGCACGTGTCTTCCCCTTGTCTATCGTGGGAGAAGATGGAGAAGATGGACCTGGTGCGGTGAATCCAGGAATATTCTGTTCGTCCAGGTCATCGTCGTCCTCGTCTGATGAATGGTCAGGATAGAGATAGATTGATGGAAAATAACATGCCTGCTTCGATAAACCTCGAGGAGAATGTTAAAGGTGTAGTCACAGTGGCCATATGCGCACTGGGTGGAACGCTTGGTTGCGACGTGTGGTTGCGAGAATGCTCGGATCGGCAATCGGACGCAGCATGGTCACGTGCCATCACCCACACCCATAACGGTCAATGACTGACGCGTCTTGTCTGTTCGCTAGTCAGGAAACGCAGAGATGGTGTGCATCCTCCTCCTCAATGTCGCGTGCTGGCTAATATCGCCCGTAGGGTAACGCCCCTTCAGGAATCCCGCCCACTCAGGGCCAAGGCCAGAACCAGGACGGCAAGGATAAGAAAGACCAGCCACAGAAGAAGAAATGGGAGCCACCTCTCCCGACGCGGGTTGGAAAGAAGAAAAGGCGTGGGCCCGCGACGGCATCCAAGCTGCCTCCTATCTATCCAAGCACACGTTGTCGTTTACGTCTCCTTAAGATAGAGCGTATCAAGGACTACCTCATTCTCGAGGAGGAGTTTATCCAGAATCAAGAACGCTTGAAGCCAGAGTCATCCAGGGAGGAAAAGAACCAGGACGAGAGGTCAAAAGTCGATGATTTACGTGGTACTCCGATGGCAGTGGGAACACTAGAAGAGATCATCGATGATGACCATGCCATCATCAGTACAGCGTCTGGGCCAGAGTCATATGTGCCGATCATGAGCTTTGTCGACAAGGATCGCATCGAACCTGGATGCTCAGTACTATTGCACCACAAGAATCAAGCAGTCGTTGGCGTCTTGGAAGACGACACGGATCCCCTGGTCAGCGTCATGAAGCTCGAGAAAGCCCCAACCGAGAGTTATGCTGACATCGGTGGTCTTGAGCAACAAATACAAGAAATCAAGGTAGGTATGATGGCCACTGCAGCAAATTGCTTGCTTATATCTTCCGTAGGAGTCTGTTGAGCTTCCACTTACCCATCCTGAGCTTTATGAGGAAATGGGCATTAAACCACCCAAGGGTGTCATTCTGTATGGTGTTCCCGGAACAGGAAAGACCCTCCTAGCCAAAGCTGTCGCAAATCAGACATCTGCCACTTTCTTGCGTGTCGTCGGTTCTGAGCTTATTCAGAAATACCTTGGCGACGGTCCAAAGCTCGTGCGAGAGTTATTCCGAGTAGCAGAAGAACATGCCCCTAGCATTGTATTCATTGATGAAATCGATGCCATCGGTACAAAGCGGTATGTGGCACTCGCGTCGTTACTTTCCCTCTCTTGACCGTATTCTCAGATACGACTCAACATCAGGAGGAGAGCGCGAAATTCAGCGGACAATGCTAGAGTTGCTCAATCAGCTTGATGGATTTGACACGCGTGGTGATGTTAAAGTCATTATGGCTACCAACAGGATCGAAACACTCGATCCAGCTCTTATTCGCCCGGGTCGCATCGACCGAAAGATCGAGTTCCCTCTGCCGGATGTAAAGACAAAGCGTCACATTTTCCGGTATGTCGTACTCACCAGGTTGCACGCGTCATTCATCCGTCTGGTACAGGTTACATACAGCACGTATGAGTTTGAATGATGATGTCGACTTGGAGGATTTCGTTATGGCAAAGGATGATCTATCAGGTGCCGACATTAAGGCTGTCTGCACAGAGGCAGGTTTGCTTGCGTTGAGAGAACGGCGAATGCGGGTGAATAAAGTTGATTTCACCACAGCGAGGGAGAAGGTGAGTTGCCCGTCCCGATTTACGGTGCTAGTGTTCCATTACCTTACCTTGTTTTTTCAGGTGCTATATAGAAAGAATGAGGGTACACCGGAAGGACTCTACTTGTAGATAATTGGTTACGTCTTTTTCGAGGATGACAGCCATTTCCCCTGCGTTCGCGCACTTTGCCTGCTACCTGGAGACATCGAACCGTTGCGAAGCGAAACCGGAAAATGCATCGAACTTGATCCGTAATTAATACCAGCGCGAAACTTTTGATGCAGTGAGTTGATGCTTAGGCGCGTCCTCTGGAATTTATCTTCACCGATCTGGGGCCAGAGAACCATGGTATGCTGATCCATTTTATTGCTACACCCATGCACTTGTCACTCATACAATGTCAGACCCTTTGGCCCGACATTTTCGTAGAATATCAATCAAGCGAATCTTTAATTTCCCCAGCCACCTTCGCGGGAGTCCTACTTACTGTGGTGTTGGGTTTCCTAGTTCAGTGCTATTTTGAGAACCAGGCGGCAAGCATTATGAAAGACGTCTTCGCGTCCTTCCAATTCTTTCGAGAGGGCCTGGAATTGAACAGGGAGTTGACCCCCTCTGCCACCATCATGCATAAATTGCGCAATACGTGCATGTGGTCAACTGCAAATCTACGTGTTTCAACAGCATCCTCTGCGGCGCTTGCTGTGAGCTGGGCTTACCAGGATCGACCTCATCCCCCCTGACCTGCAAGGAACCCTTACTTCATTGTACTGTAACCTTCCATCCATCAGCCGTTCAATAACCTGCTATAATAGGTACCATCAGACCGGACACCACGATAGTGAGATCGCCAGCGTAAGTATTTACCAGTTCAGTAAGCGCACCCAGGCGGACCTTGCCGGGTTTCTTTCATCTCCGTGATCTCCGTGCCATTGCACCCGCTCGTGCTTATCAACTCCATTTAACATCTGGGTACGGGAATGGAATCCTGTAAACCACATGATTGCGAAACGTCCTTCTAGATGCACACCATGAATTCCACCACGTCGTGATCGTGGCTATCACGCAGGACTTACCTCTCAACTCGAATACAACATACTTACTACTCAGGAAAGCTAACCGCGCTGGTTTAGGCTTCTTTTTGGGAATGAACAAAAGCGGACAATGCACTGAATGTCAGATGTATATTTTCGACGATTCCGATCTAGCCTAAACGCTGAAC
The DNA here is from genome assembly GCA_038089975.1 of Boletellus ananiceps. Taxonomy (NCBI): domain Eukaryota; kingdom Fungi; phylum Basidiomycota; class Agaricomycetes; order Boletales; family Boletaceae; genus Boletellus; species Boletellus ananiceps. The sequence continues at coordinate 1,228 of JBBPLV010000171.1, read as the reverse complement.
AGCATCGTAAGCCATCTGTGTCGTGGTCAGTCTGATTCAGAGCGTTGTCTTCCAGGTCACGAGCCGATGGAAATCTCGTGACAGAGTTCCCACTCTACCCCATGAAATCCGAGATTGAACTTATTGACTGGTTTGATTTCTGTTGCGAACTGTTCTTTCATGCGGTGGGAGCACCCTTGAACCTCTCTCAGCTGGCCGCTGGTACACCGGCCCGTGCTAGTACTCACAACAGTATCGACGCGCTGAGTTCGATGAAACGACCTCAATGTATTTAGTGATGCTTTTGAGGGTTCCCTGCCGATGAATGCTCCGCCTGTCACACGACGCGTCGATCTGAGTGGCACGTGATCAACTACGCGCCTGTGGCACTGCGGCTTCGCGTATTGGTACGCGTTGCCTGTCCTCGCGACCCACTGCTCGAGCCAAGAGACAGAGAACACCCGGTACTTTGTTCAATGTCGAGCGTGCCACGGCAGGTGCTCACCCTTACGGTCCTCGACGTCTACTTTGACGAGGTGGTCCCGCTTGAAAAATACTTGCATGAAATCCTCAAACCGCCCTCTCTCGACTTCCATTCTCCCAAATCCGTGATGGCTCTCATCCATTCTGATGATGGGCCGCGGTCTTACTGCGATTTGGTGAAGACATCCTATGTCGGTCTCAAATCAGATGCTTTACAGCGCCCATCCTTCCCGGTCACGCCGCCGTTGATGTATATGCGAGACGTGAGTCCACCTACATACGTGATACATACCTCGAACAGTGGTAACATAGAATCAGATCATACAGAAGGCCCACGAACGTCTGTTCCTGACCTCAAGAGCGAGACCCAATAACATTATTGCCTTGGGATACCAGCGTGTAACTTTTCCCCGCGTTCTCATAGCCGGGTTTTCATGGCTATGGGACAGGTTCCACATCATGAGCGAGTTCATACGTCGTCCGGGATATCCAACAGATTCATCAATACGGTCATCACAGCGTTGCACACACCAGAATGGGAAATCCTGCTGCAGAGGTAATACTTTTGAATCATCATGGTAATGATTGGGGATTAAGGAGGCCTCAGAATTGGCGCAGACGCGATGCTACACCTTCTTCTGAAGACGTCGTTATTCATATCACTACCTAACGAATGTCTATGCCAACTCACAGGAGAACCGCTCATTTTTGCCTCACTTGCAGGGGGAGGATTTCTTCATAGTGGACCGCACCATCGGGTGCAGAA